>PVKC010023825.1:0-17149 GCA_004027635.1 Crocidura indochinensis
TTTGTTTGTTTGTTTTTGGGTCACACCCGGCAGTGCTCAGGGGTTACTCCTGGCTCCATGCTCAGAAATCGCTCCTGGCAGGCACGGGGGACCATATGGGGCACCGGGATTCGAACCGATGACCTTTTGCATGAAAGGCAAACGCCTTACCTCCATGATATCTCCTGGGCCCCAACTTTTGCTAGTCTTAAGACTGAAAAATAAAAATTCTATTGTCTTTGTGTGACATTTCTGGATTCTAAAATGTGGCATTTTCTAAAATGAAAAAAGTTTCATGTGTTAGTGTTCTTTCTTATTGCTATTCCTACATTCTAAAAGCAAAGCTATAAAGGAGAACATAAGAATCTATAAGGTGCATAGGAAAATATTAATACAGTAATTTCTTAAGTTTTTATTATTTCTTCAGTATTCCTAGTACTTTTTATACAATATTTAAACATTATATCACTTTGAGAAGGGCTATTGGGCTAATCATTAAGATATAAATTTTAGCTGTAATAGTAAATGAAATCTTTACTAAAATTTTGTCATTGTTTTATAAGTTTAATTCCACTACATACTGTCTAATAACATAGCTTGCATTGCTTAGGTAAAAAAAAAATAGAACATATAGGAATGCAACTTACCCTACAACAATCTTCCACAAATGCTTAATTCTATTAATGTTTTTTAATAATTTAGGTATCAGACTTTTGACTAGTATAAATATCAATTTTTTTGTTTCATTTTGTTTTGTTTTGGGGTCACACCGGCGATGCTCAGGGTTGCTTCTGGCTCTATGCTCAGAAATAGCTCCTTGTAGGCTCAGAGGACCGCCATCCGTCTGAATTGGCTGCATTCAAGGCAAATGCCCTAATGCTGTACTGTATCTCAACCCCTCAATATCCAATTTTTATGATAAAAATAGCTCAAATGTGTGGCAAACTTTAGTCATCTGATAAAAATACAGGAAAAATCATTCGCATTTCGTTCTTGTGAAAATAGTACATAACTGATTCAATGTTTATTTGTAAATGGAATACTACTGTGAATATCATGTAAACCACTATGATTAAAAAATAAAAAATAATTTAAAAAATAGTACATAACTTTTATACATATAAACGACTTCTAGTATAAAATTGAGAGAAGGGGGAACACTGCTGAAACTTATTCCTGTTCTTGAGCACAATCTTGCAATATTGTAAGATTGCAATAGGTCAGTTTTATTTTTGCCTTTATAACCATTTTCATTTTCTAAAAATATATTTCTCCAGACTTCCAAAGCTATATTGCTTATGTCTGGACGATATTTAATGATTCAGGTAAATTTTAGAGATGTTTTGGCATGCTGCTCTTTGGTATATAATTTTATCCTGATAATATTATATTTTAAAGAGAATAAAATTAATGAGGCATGTTTTCTACTAAGTAAAAGCAATATTGGAATAAAAAGATTTCACCTATTTTAAAATGTAGGACAGATAAGCATATCTTTTTACTTTGTTAACAGAAAAAAACATATTGAGCTATTTCAGCAGTGGAATTTTTGTGTATCAAATGTGAATAGAGCCATATAATTTATAAAAGCACTTTATAATCAATTTTTGTATGGTGTAAAGAATGGTTGGGGCATATGTTATATGTTTGTTTTTACATATTTATTTTGGTTTTGAATCATACCATACTCTCTCTTTCCTCTTCTCTCTTTCCTTTTTCTTTTCAGACATCGTCTATCATACACTTTATAGATCTGAAAATTATTCTGTCATTTGTGTGTCTGTATTGTAGAATCCAATCTATTAACTACAAAGCATATCACCTTTAGAAGAGATGTATTTGACTTTATGATAAAGATAGCCTTATGAATGATAAATTAAAAAAAATAGAAGTAATCTATTTTTGATTTCTTACAGTCATTGGATCATCCTGGCTTTAAATTTACTTTCTTTCCTAGCAGATGTACTTATTACTTAAGATTACTTTTACTCAGAAGTATGTATGTACTTGTAGTCTAATATAGTAAACTAGTTCTACTAATATATTTTTGTTTGTTGTTTTTGGGCCACACCTGGCAGTACTCAGGGGTTACTCTTGGCTCAGAAATCACTGCTGGCAGTGTCGGGGAATCATATGGGATTCTGGTAATCAAACCCAGATCCGTCCTGGGTCTGCTGTATGTAAGGCAAATCCCCTGTCACTGTGTTATCTCTTTGATCCCTACCAAAATTTTTAATATATTTTTTCTGCCACATTCTTGAATTCTACATTTGAGTAAATACTTCTTCATGTTGTAATTCTTTATTTAATACCTTTTGATGGTGTTATATGAATTTATCAAACAAAAGTGGATTTGGTGTTATCTCTGAAAATAACTATTTTGCCTCTAAATTTGAGTTTATCTAACATTTTTATTATATATTATGTACTTTTTGTTCTGAATATGTCATTTTTATTTAGTTAATACTTTTTCTCATAAGAAGTATTATGTAAAGACAGATAATATTTGAATGTGGATGAGTACTTACACCTTTTACTATTTTATTGTTTCTTAGACTTACTATATTATATTTCCACTTTGCTATATTTTGACATGTCTTTATCTTTATTTTTACTATAATAGAGCATCTCTAGTTGTCCAACTTGCATATAAATACCCTGGCAATGTCTTAAGATAATGTTTCTTCCTGCAGTATCACTAGTAATTTGACTTCTTTCTAAATTCATTTTATCAAAGCTTTGTCATTCTCTCTTAATGGGCCTAGTAAAGGGGTTATACATTGTATTTTTTCTTTAAAATAATTAATATAATTTTAAATCCTTTTATTCTCTTTTTATTTGTAGTATATTCTATTTTTATTATTTTCTTCAGTCTGATTGCTTTTACTTGATTGTTCCTTCTTTTCTTTTTCCTTGTGGTATAGAGTTTAATATTTTATTTAAGAATTTTCTCTTTTACTGCTCTAGACATTATAAAGCAATAAAGTCCCACTTAAGTACTACTAATTTTGTACTACTATCATAGGATTTGATAGTTCATATTTTTGTTTCTATTATTTCTTAGGCATATTTTCTTTTGTTGATTTCTTCATTGATCTAACATTCAGAAATACAATATTTTATCCTCACATGTTTCAGTTTTCTTCTATTTTATTTGGTTCACTTCTAGCCTCATTTTATTGCTATCAAAATGTGCTTGTTCTGGTTTCAACATTGACATATATACTAAGTTCATTTGTGTTGCAGCATGTGATCTATCCTAGGAAACATTATGTATTCCCCTGAGAATATGAAAGATTATCAGGGGTTGGCAGTTTATTTTTTAGTAGCTTAAAAATATTATTATATTCTTAGCTCCTAACTTTTTTGCAGAGAAATCTGATGAAAGTTTGATAGATACATCATATTTTAAGTTCTACTTTAAAAATTCATATTAATTTTTACAATCAACTAACAAGTTAATAATGCTTCTTGGTGCAGCACATTCTATTTAGAAAGCTGGATGGTGTCTAATTCTCAGTTTATTTCTTGGATTTGGAGAGTTATTTGCTATCACTTCTTTGAATGTATTTTTTTTTTTTTTTTGGTTTTTGGGCCACACCCAGTGACGCTCAGGGGTTACTCCTGGCTATGCGCTCAGAAGTCGCTCCTGGCAGGCACGGGGGACCATATGGGAACCGGGGGATCGAACCATGGTCCGTCCTAGGCAAGGCAGCAAGCACCTTACCTCCTGCGCCACCTCCCGGCTCCCTGAATGTATTTTTTATTATTCCTTTTTCTTCTCTCCACATTTTTGAATTCCAGTTTTCCGTACATTTACGCTCCCATAGGAAAGTGATAGTTTTGTAAATTTTATTCATTTTTCATAAGGTGTGTTTCTAAATTCTCTTCTATTTGGATAATTACTGTTATTTATCTTTAAACTTTATATTATTTTACTGCAAGATTTGTTTCTCAAATATTTGTTTGTCAAAGTAATTTAGAGTTCTCATACTTGTCTATGCCCCCCCATTACTGCTTACACTATCAGCACTGTGATCAGACAGTTTTGTGCACAGTCCCTTATTCATGCTAAAAGTCTATATTACATTTCTTGCATTTGATCTTGGCTCTGTCACTGGACCTTTCCCTAATAGAGGGGGTGGTAATTTAATTTAATAGTTATTAACCTTAGACCTAAGAACCATTCTTTTGCATTTTGTTTTGTTTTTGTTTGTTTTGTTTTGTCACAAAGTTGTGAGTTAAGTCAGAATTGCATCCCAACATGTTTTCCTAGAAAACTTAATGCTTTTTCTAGTTTGGGTCCTTCCAAGTAGTATCAGGTCTGCCAATATCCATATTTCCCTTCTATTTTGCCACCCTCTTTCATAATACTAATTTGTATACTCTCAGACAAATATGACTGTGAGCTGAAGAAATTTTCTCTGTTATATGTAATTGAATTTTGGTTGTGCTTTAGTGGACAATATTTCTTTCTAGAATCTTTTCTACAACTGGGCCAGAAGGTATTTGAAAATATTAAAGCTATTAATTCAAAGTTATTATTTTTGTATTGAAGTAATTATTAGGCATTGGTTCCTGTCTTCAGTGTTTCCTGTGATCTTTATTTTTTTTTTATGGTGTCATTTGCTGGTTCATCTTGCAACCTAATTTTGGTTTTTTTTTTTCATATCTTTCTATCTTGACCACTCACCTTACACCTGACTAATATTTAGTGCAGTCAAAAGATCAGAAAATGCATAAGATTGTTGACATCTCTCTGATAGTGACGTGACAGAATGCATACCTCAGAATGCATACCTGATGCAGACAGCAATTGTGTTGTCAGAGGTCTGAATGAAGGCTGTCTTTTCATCTTTGCTACACTAATTTATGGGTCACTGTTACAGAAAGTAATTTCAGGTGTATTATGTGTATTTCTATAATGGAATTTATTTGAAATTTTACTCAAATTAGTCTGGAGCTTTCCTCTACAAATCAACATTAGATGTTTTAGAATACAAGGTATTCTGCAAGAGACAAAGACTGGTAATTTCTGTATCTGAATTTAATGTTAAATAGATCTGAGAACTTTTGCTTGCCTTGAAATATCTAACTATTCTTTTTAAAAATGTTTTTCTTATTTATTTACTTAGTAATATTTTGGAGGTCTCCCAAAATAGTGTCAGAGTTTTTGAACGAAATGGAAGAGATAGAACCTCAGAGAGGAGAAGAGAAGTGTTGATAGAAAAAAAAAGAGAAATAGAAATAAAGATAGCAAGTGAGAGAAGGGGAAATAACAGAGATATTTTATAACAAGACTGTCACAAGAGTCTGGTCAGAGGGTGTTTTTCTACAGCTTTGACTATGTATGAAAAAGGCAAACCTAAGTTCAGTCAAAGTGATTGCCAAAACTTTCAGAAACCTTTTGTTAATGACTTTGATACTAAGACAACTTCAGCCTATAGATTTAATTAATAAAGATTTTTATTAAGTTTGAAAATTAATTGTTAAACATATGACCATATAGTCTTAAAAGTAATAGGATGCACAAGATAACACTTTATGAACTATTATTCATTATATTTTCAGAAAGTCTAAATTCACTCAGTAAGATATGCTTATCTAGAGTCACACATTTTATGGGAATATATTCCTTTTTCCTGATGATGCCTGTTATTATCTGTTGTGTTTATTACATGTAGGAAATAGTTTTTTAAAAATTTAGAAAGTTCAGGTATCCTATGTTGATAAAATGTTGATAAAATAAAGTCTAGCAAACACTGTGTAAACACATAGTAAACACTTTGCTATGACAGTATGGAAAATATGCCAGGTCCAAAAGTAAGCTAATGTTGGTGTTGTTTTATAAATTTTTGCTTTTATTTTCCTTCTGGCATTATTAAATATTAATGTATTTTTATCTTTGTTTTTCTAGTATGACAAAAGTAGGAAGGCCAATAGAAGAAAATCACCATTACCAAGCCACCCAACTGTTTTTTATTTTAAATTTATTTTATTTTTAAATTATCTTTATTTAATCACCATGATTACAAATATGTTTGTAGTTGGTTTTTAGTTATATAAAAGACCATCCCCCTACACCAGTGCAAAATCCCCACCATCAATACCCTCCTTTTCCCAGATATTAGATTTCTCTC
This sequence comes from Crocidura indochinensis, assembly GCA_004027635.1. Lineage (NCBI taxonomy): Eukaryota > Metazoa > Chordata > Mammalia > Eulipotyphla > Soricidae > Crocidura > Crocidura indochinensis. The sequence continues at coordinate 6,120 of PVKC010023825.1, forward strand.
ATTCACTACCATTATCATGATAGTTGTCAGTGTAGTTATTTCTCTAGCTGAACTCACCACTCTGTGCCTATGTTAACTGACCTATGAATAGAAAATTGAAAAAACAACTGAACTTGGGAGGGCAAGTAATTAATAATTCATCAATTTTTGTGTTTATGCTAAATAACTAGAATACCTAAATTAATTCTGGGCTAGTATAGTTTTAAAAACTTATTGTTTACCCATATCCATCAATATTCCTGTTCAATCAAGATGTATATTATGGGGCCTGGGAGATAGCATGGAGGTAAGGCGTTTGCCTTTCATGCAAAAGGTCATCGGTTTGAATCCCGGTGCCCCATATGGTCCCCCGTGTCTGCCAGGAGCAATTTCTGAGCATGGAGCCAGGAGTAACCCCTGAGCACTGCCGGGTGTGACCCAAACCCCCCCCCCAAAAAAAAGATGTATATTATGATTTATAATCTGTTTTTGTTTTGTTTTGTTTTGTTTTTGGGTCAGGCGCAGGAAAACTCTGGGGTTACTACTGACTCTGCACTCAGAAATCAATTTTGTGGGCTCAGGGCACCATATAGTATGTAGGGGATCGATAGTGTACAAGGCAAAATACCCTCCCCTTTCTGCTATGCACCTGTCTCTTGATTTGTAGTCTGATCTTATGGTGCTGATCTTATACTTCTTTTATTTTTCTTTTCTGTCTTTTTTTTTGGGGGGGGGCGTCATGTTGTAGACTGTCGTGTCTCTAGACAGTTCCTTCTTCGTAGGTTTCAAGAACCTTTCCACGGGGAGAAAGTGGGACGCGAGTAGACTGAAGAAATGGAAATATTATTGTAGGAAAATGAAATACCACACGTGAAGTATGGGGACACACATCTACAGAGATGAGGACAAATGTATTGATTCAGCTGAGACTTATAAAGTAACTTTGGAATGCAGAGTAATTTTCTTGGGGGATCAAAGAAGATAGGAGGAAGTTGAGGGAGCACAATGGAAGAACTTAGCTAAAATCTACAAGTTAAAGAAGCAGATGCTGAATGTGAAAAGGAGTTTGTTGTGGGTAGATTTCTGTTTTGGGTAATGCAGAGGGAGCTAGAGAAGTGGGAAATTCCTCAGGTACACAGACTAGTGATTATCAGGGAAGAGAGAAAAATGCTTTAGAGTTTTGGGGAAAAACTGAAAATTGCTTTCATCCTGAGCTGAGTTTTGGGAAAAACAATAGTCTGGCGCTGGGGTGACACTGATCTAAGAGACTGGTCAGTGAAGAAATTTTTGGTGGTAGTTTTGATACTGTCTTGCTTTGTAGAAGGAGAAAACACTGAGGCCTGATTTCTTAAAGGGAAAGAGTGAAATATCACAGTCGCGTATGAAATTATAGTCAGACGATCCACACAAAGATGTCAGCTGATTTGTGACTACTTAAAGCGGGCTTTTCTGGGAAATACAATTTCTTCTCAGGTGTGCAATTCACCTTTTGGTTTTTGCACTTCCTGAGTGGACTGTGTCAGGGTCACATTCGTTGACGCTCAGGGGTTACTTCTGGTTATGTGCTCAGAAATTGCTCCTGGCTTGGGGGACCATTTTAAACAACTTCTAGGTAAAAAAAAAAAAGGGGGTGGTGGTGGTGGAGGGTAACTCGATGGGGATTTTGACAAAAAAAAATTCAGATCTTTCTTTTAACTGTTTTTTTCCTGCAAAGTCACTCACTGGTTAACTCTGTAAGCATTTTATTATTTATAATAAAATATCATTAACACACTTTAGCTTAAGATAAGACAGTGCTTTATACTTTATATTTCCTATGAAATTTGGGAATCCAAAGTATATTAAGAGGAATTCTTGGGAAATAACCTGCTTTGTCTACTACAATGCTTTGTCCATTTTATACTCATTTATACCTTGCTCTTTATATAGAAATTTAAAGTTCTCATCTTTACATCCAAAAATGAGACAATGATTACATCCATCTTCAAGTTCAAATACATAGATTATATGCATATTATTTATCAGATATTGATTTGACTAGGCAGCAGAGGATCAGGATCTTAGACTACATGTTGTCTACTTCCTTACATACAGTAGCATTTTTGTAAAATCATATTATCTAAAATGAAAAATAACCCATTTGAATAATAGCCCACCAATATAAAATTAAATAACTTAACTCAAATCATGGTTAACCCAAACCAACTTGACCCAAAACAACCAAATAATTCTCTGCTTAAGAATATCATGAATATTCATTAGTAATTTTTAAAGTCTTGCAATGCAAATATTATCTTTATGTCTTATCTTGCCATATATGAGATGCACAGTGTTGAAGATGTCCTTATCAGCATCTTTGAGCTTCCAAAATTTGTCTTATCTTGATCTGGAACCCTGAAACTCTTGAAATATGGAACATGTCTTAGTATCTACTGGATCATCAAATCTAAATTATTGAGATTATTTGGCAATTTAGTGTTTTTTACAATTATTACATGCCTAAGATATGAGTCTTGTATTTATGAAAAATTAATCATATATTGTTTATATGTATTATCAATATTCAAATATTTGTAAATTTGGTGTTCTTTCATTCTAAATGGCTTTTTTGATAGATCTTATTTTAATGCAATTTATGTGATATTTTTAAATGGATCTTTTACTGCAGTAATGAATTTAATTATACTTTTGCCAGGCATTTTTGATTGTCAGAGTATTTTTATCAAATTGGATAATATACTGAGAGGTAATCTTTTTTTAAGGTCTCTCTCTGAGACATTTTATCTGTTTGAATACAGAGTGTTCTGTTTCCTGGTTTTCTTATTTTGAAACCAAGTTTGTCTTACAACATTTATTCAAAAGAAGTATATTATTAGTGTGTATTACAACTCTGAAGATAACCCTTCTATGAGGTAAAATTTGGCAGTTCAAATATAAAATATCTTTCACTTATTCAGAAAACAACAAAATGAGGACAAGACAATTGTCTTGTTTTTTCTTTTATTTTTCCCTAAACTTATAGCCCCAATCAGTTTGTAGTTAGAGTTACATCATTTTTCTTCCTTCATATAATAGGAATCATTTGCTTCATCTCCAGAAAGTTTAATCAGAGTTAAATCTTAGAATGAATAACATGGCATAAAAATAAGTTTAGAGATTTTTGAATTTGAGTTTTCTGCCAGCTAATATTTTGTTGAAGATTAATGTATCTCTGTTTATTATTGACCTATAGATATTGATATATAGTTTTCTTTTTTATGACATACTTGTCTGGAATTAGACTGAGTTTTTAATCAAAATAAAAAAACAAACATTTTAGAATCTCTTTTTGTTCAATTTTATGAGTATGTAAATGTTAGTAGTTCAAATTTTAATATACAGTAGAATAGAACAGTGAAACCATGTGGTCCTATACTTCGGGCGTTTGTTGGGAGACAAGGAACTGAAAATCGATTCAATGTCTTTAATAGTGAACTTTATGTAATTTTTGCTTTTTTTTGCAGATTTAGAAGGTCATATAATTCTAGGAATTTTTGCATTTCTTCTAAAATGTCCAAATTATTGACATATGGATGCTAATATTAGTCACACATTATTTATATTTTTGTAGTAATCATTTTCATTTATTCTTTATCCTTTCTTCTCTTTATTTGAATACTTTCACTTAGTCTTGCTTATTTGTCAATTTTGTCTGTTCTCACATAGAACTATTTCCTGGCATTGATTTGTTTTTATTGTTGTCCTTAACTATATTTTATATTGGGTTTCCTTTTTTTCTGAGATTGTTAATTTGCACCTTTTTTGTTTCTTGACAAGATTTTGTTGCTTAGTACCTGTCTTATTACAGTTAGTCTTCTGCCTTAGTACCATTTTTACTATCTTCCAAAGATTTTGGTAAGTCATCTTTTCATTTCTAATTAAAACTGGATAATTTTGTATATACTTTTGAAATTTTTCATTGATCTGTTTCTTTGCATATTTGTGGTCTTCATATATTTGTGATATTTTTTTTGGCACCACACCTGGTGACTGTCAGGGGCTACTCCTGGCTCTGCTCTCAGAAATTGCTCCTGTGTTGGGGACCATATGGGATGCCGGGGGACCATATGGAATGCAGGGGGTTCAAACCTGAATCTGTCCTAGGTCAGCGGCATTCAAGGCAAACTTCCTACCGCTGTGCTACTGCTCTGGCCCCAAGTTGTGTTTTCTGCTTTTCTATTGTAATTAGTAACTTGACACCTTTGTCAACATATAAAATATATGTTCTCATTCCTTCTAAATTTATTGAGTTCTTGTGTCTCGGAACATCTATGATGTGCTTTTTTTTGTTTGCTTTATTGTTTGGGGATAGGTAGTAGCCATACTCAGTGGTACTAAGGTATCATTCCTAACTTGGTGTTCTGCAGCACCAGGGTTGAACTTAGGCCTCCTGACTACAAAATAGCACTATAGTCCATTAAATTATCTTTTCACCCTAATGTTTATTGTGCTCTTATGTTGATTTTTATATTTCATTTCTTTGTATAATACATTCAATCCATTTAGTCTAATGTGTCTTTTAAAACCAATGTCTCCCTATTGATTTTTGTGTCTGAAAGATCTATCTATTGATGTAAGTGGGCTTTTAAAGTTTGCCAGTATTATTGTAATAATATCAATTTTTCTCATATAAATGCAGGTTCAACAATCATGACATCTTTATGCTCCACTGAATAGTATCCAAAAAACTGCTCAAAAGCAGATTCCTCATTTTTCTGAACTGCACATTCTGTATATGTGTATTTTATCTGTGACAATAGATTACCTTACACTTTTAGTCACTGTATCTACATTCCAGGTAGAAAAGTCAAAACAAAAAACTTACAGTAAGAATATTGACTTATTACATTATTTTATTTAAGTTGTTGTTGTGTTCTCAGTCTAATTTATTTTATGCTTTTGTTTTGGGGTTAAGTAGGGGGCATAGCTGGCCAAACCCCAGGCTTACTCTTTGTTTTCCACTCAGGCATCACACCTAATGGAAGTCTATAGAGTTTGGATGATATATATCACTGGGTTTTGAAATAGGTCAGCCACAATGTAGGCAAGTACTCTTCTCACTATCCTATACATCTCCCCCCCACATACACTTTAAATTTTACTAATTTCTAAACAGAACTTGTTTTCTAGTTGTAACTTCTCTTAAGACAGGCAGAAAATGCTAGTATTTCATATTTTTAATCTGTGCTTTACAAGAACAAAATGCAAATTTTGACTGATTTTTTGAGTACTTAACTATATTAGTTACCTTATGTTTCTTTCTTAGGTTAGAAACTCAATACAAATATTTTTCATTAAGTTACAAGAAATAATTTACCTTTGAACTTATAATATTGTAAAGTTTAATTTTTATTGCTTTTTGGAAATTTATTATATTATGATTTTTTCTTAACTCTTACCATTTGATGGGTATTTTAGATGAAATAATCTTATATTTCCATCATGTATTTAGTAACAAAATGTAGTCAATATTTTAATAGATGCCCTATGGCTTTCTTTTTAAAGCACTGTTTTATTATCAGTAGACATAATACTTTCTGATACTTAATAAAAAGTATAAAAATAAGGTTATATGGTTTGTCAGGCATCATATAACCTCTTAACAGCATATTTTCTCGATTCCAAAAAGTAAAATGATAATATCTATATCACAGAAAGTTTTAGTTATGAAATATGGAGCACTATGACTATTGTTTGTCTTATTTTATCCTTGAACTAAAGGTGAATTTATTTTTGCCAAAAATATATATACTCTGAGACAGCTTTGGCTGCAAATATACCAAAAATGTATATACTTAGTGGGTTCAACTATACATATCTACAAGTAAATAAGACACAGATAGCATTACACATTATTAAGTTATCAAAATTTTTATTCATGTAAAAGTTTGTTTATGCCTTATTTAAAGATGAAAGGAGATTATTGTTAATTATCTGCTCGTCGAACCATGAACCAAGATGTATTTGAAAAAGTTCGATCATTTTTAGTATAATTTAATATGAGTGCAATGTATTATTTTTAGAAAAAGTAACATAAAATGAGAAATACAGGTAATATCACACAAAAAAGTATAACTTTGAACATGCATAATTTGTTGTGCTATTTTATACTAGTTTCAAAAACTACATTATCAAACTTTTGAAAAGTTTTCATCTCTTTTTTTAATTTTACTCTTTTGAGAACATATTCATTTTACTGCATATGAATCTTAGATTGCCATTAAAAGAAAAGATTCACTTTCAAAATACCACAAAAAAGATATCAAGGAAAATGAAAACATCTTAGCTAGATTTATGTGTAATATAAAAGTAACAAAAGAGATTTAAATCTCTTCTTAGCAATTTAACGAGTTCCTTAAAATTTTCAATATCAAAATTCAGTAATTTCCAAAGCACTTAAATTGCTCTGTATAGAAGAATCTTATTTCTATTCTGCATTTCTTAATTTATTAACCTAAGGTCTTGGGATATAACTTGACAATTTCTTTCTAAATGAAAGATTTCAGGATATGCTATTCCCAAATATGCACCCCTTTCTTTCTTATTTTGAACTGAGATAAATGAAAATAAAACAAAACAAACAAACAAACAAAAAACAAGTGCAGGTCCAGCTTTTACTCTAAGCCATATTTTTTAGTTCTCTACTTAGACAGCCCCTCTAAAAAGACTCAATAGCCACTTCCCAAAGAGTTTCTAGAAGACTGATTTCTAGAATGGGAAGATTTATGTCAAGTTTTACTTCTACATAAAAGTTGTCATAATATCCTACAGTTCACCTCTCTTCCTAAAGACTCATCCACATTCCTAAATAGCAATAATTATTCCCTTATTAATTACAACCTCTTTCTATTGTCAAATAAGCTTTTAAATATTCTAGCATTTTGGGGAGTCTCTTTTTTTACAATATAATGAGTAAAATTAATGAAATTTAATACAAGTGAACACATTTTTCTCTCATTTATGTGTCCATTTTCCGTTTATTTTTAAAACTCAGCTGTACAATTTGGAAGATAGAGAACAAGTCAGTCTTTCCTCTCCTACATACATAAATAAAATTAAATTATTACTTTAATGTTTAATTCTTGAATAAGTAGATATTAAATTATTCTATTATAATTTAAGTAATCATGATATTGTTTATATTAAGTTATAGTCACTAAGGTCTACTGATTCTATTGCTATTGTTAAAAATTAAAATTGGTCATTTATTTGTTGACCTACTAGGTAACTGTAATATAGAGTAAATATAACAATTGACAAGGAGAGCATTAGTTTATAAAGCCTCGATTTGTCTCATATGGAGATTTACCAGTTGTTTGCTACTTAAACAACTTTTTTTCCTTATACTACTATTTTTATGACTAATTTTAGAACTGATAGAGAATTTAAATGATATGGAGTACCTAAACAAAATAGAATCATGGTGTTAAATAAGACAGTAGGCATACATCTCTGTAGCAATGAATGCCTATTATTTCCTAATGGTGTTGCTGATAAGTGCAGGGACATCAATTTTAGTTACAGGTAAATATCACACACTCTCTTCTTTTTATAATATTAATCTATGTTTGCTATCCTCCTTCAATTATTTTGCATATATACAATATCATTTTATCATAGTAAACAATAGGCCACATACATATTTATAAGTTTTTATTAATGAATTTTTTTATTAACTACTAATAATCAATTTAGCTCATTATCATATCAGTTACTCTCAACCAGGGATCATAGGACATTTAAGGAAAAAAGTTTAGAATGGGTAGCCATGACATGAGATTTGAGGAGCAAAAGGAAGAAAACAAAGTCAGAGATCAGGATAAAAAATGAGAAATAGATCTTAAATTATATGAGTAAAATCAACTTCACATGGAAGATTTCAATTTAAGAACTGAAAGGAAATTTGCATTTCTGATTAAATTAAAAATCTTGAGAAGACAGAGATTGACTGATGAAAGATATAAACAAAAAGCCCTTAAATCAGGGACCAGAGCGGTGATGTGAGAGGTAAGACTTGCAAGCACTAGCCTAGGAGGGATAGCGGTTAGATCTTTCAGTGTCCATATGGTCCCCCAAATACAAGAGTGATTTCTAGGCTCATAGCCAAGAGTAACCCCTGAGCATCAACGGGTGTGGCCCCAAAATAAAACAAAAAAATTAAAAAAATAAGTCCTTAAATCATTTGATCTAAAGCTTTTGATATATACTGAGCAATAGTGACAAAACAACAAAAGTGATAATCCTGTTTGGGAGTAAGTTAGTATTATTTAAGACATGACAAATATTAGATGTAATATATGTCATGTATAACAGTATTTAGTAATCACATAACAGGCTGCCATATAAGTAAATGAAAACTTGGACAAAGTGGAACAGTATTGACAGCATATTTGTTATACCTTTTTAAAACTTCAAACTTCCGATTCCTCATACGTTTTTATGAATTTTATTTTGTTTCCTTTTTTGACTTATATTTAAGTATTAGGTGAGCTGTCATAACTGTGTTTGACATCAAATGTAAAACATATTGCTAAACCATGAAAACTATTAAGCTGAGTGAAAAAGCAGATGAGAGAGACACACACAGAATAGTCTCACCTATAGGCTTTAAGAAAAATAAAAGATATTGTAATAATGTCCAGAGATGAGGGCTAGAAGAACCAGCACACAAGAAGTGGTGAGTGCAGTTAGAGAACTACACAAACAACTACCACGACAGTGTTATTGAGTGAGAGAAGTGGAATGCCTGTCTGGAAGCAGTGGGATGGGGGAGGAGAAATATGGGGGACATTGGTGGGTGATGGGAATGTTGCCCTGGTGAAGGGGGTGTTCTTTTTATGACTGAAACCCAACTACAATCATGTTTGAAATCACGATGTTTAAATAAAGATATTGTTTTTAAAAATCTTTATAGATAAGAAATAGAGAATATTGAAGTATATCAATGATTGCATAAATTCTGACAATAATGTTTTTAGGTTACTTTATGAAGAAATAAAGCAATGAAATACAGTACTAATATAAGTTTTAAATATTCTGCTTCTATATGTTTGAATTCCGCAAATTCAAATTATAAGAAAGCAAAGGAGGGGTCAGAGCGGTGGCGCAGCTGGTGGGGGGTTTGACTTGTATGCTGCTGACCTAGAACAGACCGGATCGCAGTTTGATCCCCGGGGGTCACATATGGTCCTCAAGTCAGGAGCGATTTCTGAACACATAGCCAGAAGTAACTCCTGAGTGTCACAGGGTGTGACCCCAAAACAAAAACAAATAAAAGAAAGCAAAGGATTAGAAAACAAGATACATTAAAAAGTTTAAGAAAAAAAAATTACCCAAGAGAAAATAATTTCCTTTCTCCAATATCACAGATTAATATTATAAAAATTGAGTCATAATTGTTGAAAAATTATTTTGGTAATAGAATAATGAATAAGCAACAGATCACACACTTAATATTTAAATTAATATTGCAATAAACAAACTTATTTTGATGCATTAAAATTGTATCATTTTTGATTTTTTCAATTCACCAAATACATATTTGATTCTTTTTTTTTTTTTTTTTTTTTTTTTTTTTTTTTTTTTTTTTTTTTTTTTTTTTTTTTTGGTTTTTGGGCCACACCTGGTGATGCTCAGGGGTTACTCCTGGCTATTCACTCAGAAGTCGCTCCCGGCAGGCACGAGGGACCATATGGGGAACCAGGGGATCAAACCACTATCCGTCCTAGGTTAGCATAGGCAAGGCAGGCACCTTACCTCCAGCGCCACCGCCCGGCCCCCTACATTTTTGATTCTATAAAATTAAATTTTCTGTCCTGTAGTGTTAAAGTTCAAGCAAGATAAGCTTCTTCATACACATACACCATAGATCATTAATATTTTCTGACTTAACCTAAAAAGTTTACTAATTTTATTATATATACATATCACTTTCTATTTAATGAAATTTACTAATGTTACTGTTTTTTTCCATTGTTATTTTTGAATCATCATATATAATTATCACAACTGAAAATGCAGCTGTTTGTCAATTTTTATGAGGTGATGCATGTCAAAATTTACTTCAACTATGATAGCAATGAACACTTTATTTATAAATTTGAGACCTAAGTTAAATTCATTGCTTTTTTTATTTGCTCCCCAAAATAACTGACTAAAGATTTGATTTCTAACTGCTTTTTTTCCGATAATTTTTACTGCTTTGTAAAATCAATACAAAATGTTGCTATTACTGACATTTCACAAAATATTTTAGTGTCCAGATTTTCTTTATTCAAAACATGAGCTAATAAATTATTAAGATACAAGTAGAAACACTAAATTTTTAGAGATAGCACCCTATTCAGTGTCAACTTTGCTTCAACTCTTAATTGAGAAGCATTTAGCAAAAGTGTTTTATTACCTTGAATGTTTTTAATTAAGCTTATTTTATTTCACGAGTTCTTGTTTCTAAAGGTATAAAATATTGATATGTAATCAGATATTTATAGCATTCATTAATATATCATGTATTAGTAGGATATGTATAAAAACAAACACTGAAATATACTATAAATAAATATAAATTACTTTAATACAATTTAAATATATATAGTTTTAGCATAGTTCTCTGTGTAGTTATCTGTGTAGTTATCTGTAGTTATCTGTGTAGTTATCTGCACTCATCACTCATTGTGGTGAGCTTCATGAAGTGAGCTGGAATTTCCAGCCTCCTCTCATTGTCTCTGATGATTGTTGCAAAAATGATTTTTATTATTCTCAGAACCCATAGATGAGTGAGATAATTCTACGTCTCTCTCTCTCCCTCTGACTTATTTCACTCAGCATGGTAGATTCCATGTACATCCATGTATATGAAAATTTCATGACTTCATCTCTCCTGACAGCTGCATAATATTCCATTGTGTATATGTACCACAGTTTCCTTAGCCATTCGTCTGTTGAAGGGCATCTTGGTTGTTTCCAGAGTCTGGCTATTGTGAATAGTGCTGCAATAAATATAGGTGTGAGAA
>PVKC010023826.1:0-11646 GCA_004027635.1 Crocidura indochinensis
GCTATCTACAGATGACTGTGACAACCATGACTGAGCAGAACATATTCTGGGACCAATAAAAAAAGCCCTAGTCTAGGTTTTGGCCTATGATCTGTACAACAATCAAGATCTCTAATTCCAGAGCTTTGACTGAGACAACTGCAACTGAACAGGTCTTCTGGAAACATAATGAAAGACTCTATCCCAGGCTTTATTCTAGGATCAGTGTAATGACCAAGACCACCAACTACAGAAGACTAATTAAAACAATAGTGAAGGAACAGAACTTCTAGAACTGAAAAAAAGACTTCATCATAAGCTCTATTCCTTGACCTGTGGAGATACCAAGATCTCTAGATACAGAGGCTTGATTTTATCAGCCAGGATGGAGCAGAAGTCTCCCATACACCACAAAAGCACCTAGGGGAGAGTAAATGAACATGCAAGGAGTCTGTAGTTATTCCCATGACGGTATACTTCAAGGTGGAGAAACTCTGTATCTCTTAGGCCAAGGGAATTCCCTTTCTAATGTCCCCAATATTTACTGTGCCTATGCAGGAGAAAAAAGCTAGCACAAAATAATCTTTATTTATTTAGGCTTTGATATTGTTGTTTCCATTTTTTCTTGCTCTGTCATGTTTTTATTTCAGGACCATGGTTATTATGTGGTGCTTGTCTTTTTTGCTGTAGTGCTCATTGGAATTTTTGCTTGATACTTCTATTTGTATTGTTGTGGTGTTTTTCTTCCTTTTTCCCTTTCTTCCCTCAAAATGATGTTGAGAACCTTTAAGGACTCTGCCCATTGTCAGCTTCTTTGATTTTTACCCCATTTTATTGCTTTTCTTTTCTTCAAACAGAACCACATAACTTGAACCATCTAGTTACACCTCTCAAATGGAGGGGGAAATAATGGAGGGTACCAAGATCAAACAGTTGTCTGATCACTAAGTAGTAAGCAAGACACAAAGGGGACCACTTATACTAGCAGCCCAGGGGTAAGGGAAGGGGATTTGGGATGCAAGCTGGGAACGGGGGTGGAGGGAGGACAACTTTGGTGATGGGCATTCCCCTGATTCAATATTAATATGTACCTAAAATATTACTGTGAAAGATATGTAATGCATTTTGATCAAAATAAAAATTATTTAAAAAATGTAAAAATGATGAATATAGACTAGTTAAGCTAGATTATCTCATGCACCCAACACAACAGTTATATGATTTGTTTGTTATATATAAATTTATATATAAATATATGTATATATACATATAAGTATATATAAATGTGTATATACATGTAAATGTATATATAAATATATATAAATGTATTCAGATGTCAAGTATCTAATTAAAAATGGTTGAAGCAAAAAACAAACAAACAGAAAAACCCTGCTTCTACAGACTGATGGAGCGGATGGATTCTGGGAGGTTTGTTCAAATGAGGATAGTGTGAGAACTACCGTGATGCCATAATGAATATGAAGTGGGTGTAGTGCTCACTTTGGCAGCACATATACTAAAATTGGAACGATGCAGAGAAGATTAGCATGGCCCCTGCACAAGAATGAAGTGGGTGTGGAGCCAAGGCCACAGGTGGCCTAGTGAAGGTGTGCCATTAAAGTGCCATTCTGATGAACCTTTTTGGCTTTCAAAAAGGTGGTTAAAACTTTTGTTTTCCTTTGGGGATACATCCAGTGGTGCTTGGGAGCTACCCCTTATTTAGCAGTGTGTGTAGGGGGGGAGCTCTTTGTGATGCCAAGGGCAGTGAACCTGGGTATCCTGCATGCAAAGCCTGTGCCCAGTCTGCTCAGTCAGCTCTCTCAGCCCACAATTCCTCCCCCTCCCCCGAGATTTTACTGAAATTGAAGTTGTAAAGGTTTCTGAAGAGGAGCCATTTAAGGTTTCTTTGGACCAAGGATCAAAAACCAAGGGCAAAACCCTGGAAGGGCTGCTAAGGACAGAAGCAAAAGAGCAGATAAAACATTCATCTTCTGGGGCCCGAGAGAGAGCACAGCGGTAGGGCGTTTGCCTTGCACGCAGCTGACCCAGGATAGATGGTGGTTAGAATCATGGCATTCCATATGGTCCTCAGAGCCAGCCAGGAGCAATTTCTGAGCGCAGAGCCAGGAGTAACCCCTGAGCTGAGTCGCCGGTGCGGCCCAAAACCAAAATAAATAAAGAAAGAAAGAAATAAAAATTCATCTTCTTTTCAAATGCCTCCCACATTTGAAGCCAGCAAGTCCCCCCAGTTCTATTGGAGTTCACCACTTCCCCGGGGCTTGGCAGTTTTGGGAGGTGATGCTGGCTCCTCTCCAGCTCTGGATGGTGAACCTCCCAGCCCAGGGAGAGGTAAGGGGGCTCAGGCCTGGTCTCTGAAGCCTGTGGTGCAGGCTCCTGGGAGGGGTTGGTGGTTTTCCTGTATCTTTTCCCCTTTACTCTTAAACCCCCATGGAAGGTGAATGCTTGTCTGAGACTGGGATGAGAGCATTTCTATCTCTGCTGCCAGATGCTGGCTGGTGTTTTGCTTTATTTAATTTTATTTTACATTTTATTTTTTTAACCAAGACCCTATATCATTCTTGTATCCTTCTCTTTTCACCCACAACCCCCCATGGAAGGTGCATGCTTGTCTGAGATTGGGATAAAAACATTTCTATCCCTGCTGTCAGATGCTGGCTGGTGTTTTGCTTTATTTTATTTTATATTTTATTTTATTTTATTTGTTTAGTTTTTCTTTTTCTTTTTCTTTTTCTTTTGGTTTTTGGGCCACACCCAGTGACGCTCAGGGGTTACTCCTGGCTATGCGATCAGAAGTCGTTCCTGGCAGGCACAGGGGACCATATGGGAGCCGGGGGATCGAACTGTGGTCCATCCTAGGCAAGGCAGCAGGCACCTTGCCTCCTGCGCCACGTCCCGGCTCCCATATTTTATTTTTTTAACCGAGACCCTGTTTCATTCCTGTATCATTCTTCTTTCACCCCCAAAACCCCATGGAAGGTGCATACTTGTCTGAGGCTGGAATGAAAGCATTTCTATTTCTGCTGCCAGATGCTAGCTGGTGTTTGCTTTATTTTATTTTATTTTATTTTATTTTATTTTTTTGGTTTTTGGGTCACACCCGGCAGCGCTCAGGGGTTACTTCTTGGCTCTATGCTCAGAAATCGCTCCTGGCAGGCTCAGGGGACCATATGGGACGCCGGGATTCCAACCAATGACCTTCTGCATGAAAGGCAAACGCTTTATCTCCATGCTATCTCTCTGGCTCCTATATTTTATTTTTTAACCGAGACCCTGTATCATTCCTGTATCATTCTCCGTTCACACCCAACCCCACGTGGAAGGTGCATGCTTTGTCTGAGGCTGAAATGAAAGCAATTCTATCCCTGCTGCCAGATGCTGGCTGGTGTTTTTGCTTTATTTTATTTTTATTTTATTTTGTTTACTTTTTAGTTTAGTTTGGTTTAGTTTAGTTTAGTTTTTTTACCCGAGGCCCACAGTGAGCCAGGCACACTGAACAGGGTGTGAAGTGGGGCGCAGCAGAGCAGGTCAGTGGGGATTTGGGGACATCCCCCAGGGGTGGTTTGGAAGTGTCAGGACCAGCCAGGGTGGCAGTGAGAGCTGTGGGTTCGGTCCCAGGAATCCTTTTGCAGGCCGGAGATGTCGAGCAGAGCCAGGAGGCACTCGGCCGAGCCCACCCAGATGCCCAGACCCGGACAGGGGCAGACTGGCAGCCGCGCCCCAGACATTCCGCCTTGGCCGCTGGAATGCACGGACAAGGCTCCTTGTTGGCCCTGGGCGGAGTCCCCGGGCCGGGGCGGGGCCTCGGGCCGCGGGACCTTTAAATGCACCCCTGGGGTGCGCAGGGTCCAGGCCCGCGGTGCCCGGAGCAAGCGGCAGTCTGAGCAAGCCCACCATGGCGCACCACCTCCCGGTACTCGTCCTGCTGCTCTGGCCGCTGCTTCTGCTGCTGTCCCCCTCTTCCACCAGCCCTTTGGCACGGCAGAGTCTCCGGAGGTTGGGGCCCCGTGGCCCAGGGGGGAGCCCAGGTCACCGACCGGCTCTAGCAGCTCCCACCAGCGAGCCCTATTCGGGGGGCGGCCAGCCTGGAGGGACCCCTGGAGCAGGTAGGGCAGAGGGATGGGGTGCTGTGGGGGGCTCTGGGTTCAAGGGAGGGAGCTGCTGCACTCCAAGTTGGAAAGAGTCCTCCAGGAGGCATATAGGGATGGGAGGCAAGTGGAAACTGAGGCTCAGAGAAAAAGGGAGGTGCAGTTGGGGAGACAAGCTGGGTCTTCCCAAACATCAGTTTCAACAGCTGCCCTGTGTGGCTTTTGTAGGGATGTGGTGGCACTTATGAAGCAGCCACCTCCCTGCTCACTGCCTGCCTCTGTCTGCCCAGCATTATCCTTTTTGGACTTCCTCTGGGAATTTCTGGACATCCTTTCTTCTCCCTCCACCCCCTCCACCAAGGACCAGCCAGTTCAGTTCAGGCCAAGTTTAGGGGGGAATTCAGATGGGAAGGAACAGAAGTCTAGGGAACCCCAAGACCTGTCTGATCACCATCAAAAAAGATTCAACCTCTATCCTCCCTCCTGGATGGGAGGTACTTGAACAGACACAAAGGGTAGGGTTGCACCCCTTCAGACACCCAGGTCCCCTTCAGTTAAAACTTGGCTTTGGGGGGACTGTGCTAATAAATTACACCCACAGGGCAATGGTCACTCACCAAAGTCAAATAAGCTAGCAGGCGAGTGTCAGAGTCTGGGGTAGAAACTCATGAGGATACCCCGTGAGATTCATGGAGGAATTCACTGTCTTCCCAGCTTCAGTTTTGTCAATAGAGGCTGTATGAAACTATTTTCTGGGTGTCTGTCTTATCTGGGCAGAGGCAGGTGATGCGCAGGAAGATTTGTACTGTCTGTCCCTCCTGCTTCTTTCTGGGTGGTGTGGACAAAGAACAAATAGATTCTTCTATTCCAGTTCAAGTGGGCTTGCATTTGAAATGGCAATAGCGTTATCACTGAGCCAGGAGTGGCCAAGAGTTCACAAGGGTTAAATGCAGCAACTGGTAGCAACAGGTTTGGACAGTGGTGGTGATGGAAGGAGGCAGGGGGAGGTTGTGTTTCTATTAAAAGTTAACTTGATGATACCTGGGCCCAGGGTTGAGGGGGGTTGTTCTGTTCCACTTCTCAACCTTCAAGCCGTGGAATACTAACCGATATGGAAAGATAATCCATTCGTCAACACTACGTTTAGTTCACACTTACCTAAAATGCCTTTGTTTTATGCATCCAAAATTTGCAAGACTTTGCTACGAGCTTTTATTTCTTACACAGCTCCCAGTATTGTGAAGGCGGAAGCATTTTAGGAAGTTCAGAATCTTACTCTGCTCTCATAAATAAAAGTGGTACTTTTGTTTGTTTGTTTGTTTTTGTTTTGTGGGCCACATTCGGCCAAGCTCAGGGGTTATTCCAGGCTATGCGCTCAGAAATTGCTCCTGGCTTGGGGGACCATATGGGACGTTGGGGGATTGAATCATAATCTGTCCTGGATCGGCTGTGTGAAAGGCAAATGCCCAATTTTGACACTAACCTCACTGGGTGGCAGGAGGGCAATACACCCTTTGGATAATCTCAACCACACTTGCAAATTGCTTTGGCTCTGGAAAATCACATTTTTACAGCTTCAGGGATTGATGGGGTACCGGGAGAGGGTGGAGTTTTGCTCACTGTAGCTTGTGTAACCTTGTACAGAGGGTTCTGTGTGGAAAACCAAGTGGAGAATGAATCATGCACACTTATTTGGAGGAATATCATAGAAATATGACATACTCAGAAATATGCCATTAGTATGAATGTGACGTTAGTAAGGATGTCTTTTGGATGTTAGTGGGGTCCATGTCATTTGCATTTTCCTTTCACACCAATCATGCAAAGAAACTGGGATCCTTCTCCAGGAAAGATTTCTGGAAATGTTTTTCATCTTTGCTCCTGTTTAAGGAACCAGGTAATTAAGGATCGAAAGAAAGAAAGAGGGGCCCGGGAGATAGCATGGAGGTAGCACGTTTGCCTTTCATGCAAAAGGTCATCGGTTCAAATCCTGGTGCCCCATATGGTCCCCCGTGCCTGCCAGGAGCAATTTCTGAGCATGGAGCCAGGAGTAACCCCTGAGCACTGCCGGGTGTGACCCCAAAACCACACAAAAATAAGAAAGAAAGGAAGGAAGGAAGGAAGGAAGGAAGGAAGGAAGGAAAAAAAAGAAAGAAAGAAAGGAAGAAAGAAAGGAAAGACTTAATTCCCTTTGACTTAATAAATAGATGGCATAGGGCATGTTTTGGGGTGGTGGCTAAGAGTCAGCCGAGAGGATGCTTACAAGTATATGAGCTAATGTTGGTATTTGTGGTGGAAATGATTGCCTCTGTGTCAGGTAACCCTTCGTTAAGGGCCCCTTCCAATCAGGAGTCAGGAGACCCCACAGGCCATTTAGACTGTTATTTTCTAGATCTCTCTCTCTCTCTCTCTCTCATTCTTGGGCCACACCCAGCAGTGCTGGGGGTTATTCCTGACTCTGTGCTCAGAAATCGCTCTTGGCAGGCTTGGGGGACTATATGGGATGCCAGAAATCAAACCCAGGTCCCTCCTGGGTTGGCCATGTGCAAGGCAAATGTCCTACTGGTGTGCTATCTCTTTGGCCCTCCATTTTCTATTTCTTATGCCTCCCTGAGCCATAGGTTTCTCACGTGCAAAGTGGACTTAAAAGTAATTACACAGGCTGTTATGTGGTACTTGTGATTGATGATGTCACGACTGTTTCTTCACAGGTCCCTCCAAGGCATCATAGCAAAGCCTAGAGGTGACTTTTCAGGGTACTTTTTTTGGGGGTGTGACTGGGGGAAGATACAGCTGATAGTGCTCAGGGCTTATTCCTGGTTCTATGCTTAGAGATCACTGATGATGGGTCTCAGGGGACTCTATGGGGGGCTGGGGGGTGGATCAAAGTTGGATTGGACTCATACAAGGCAAGTGCCCTACCTGCTGCACATTCTCTCCAGCCCTTTCACTTCATTTTTGGGAAGAAAAACTGTACAGAGATCAAAGTCTTATCCCAGCTATTCCAGAGGTGAACCTTTCCCCCTGTTTCAGTTATGAGCTGCCTAGTCTCTGGATTTAATCTGAAGCATCTTTGTCCCACTCACAGAGCTGACTGCCTTCTTAGAGTAGGCAAACTTCCAGTATTACATATCCCACAGCCAAGAGTCTCATTGCTATTTAGGACTTGTTATGAATTATAGGTGTGTGTGTGCGTGTGTGTGAGAGAGAGAGAGAGAAGAGAGAGAGAGAGAGTTGAAAGAGGAGTTATGACTTGAGGGAGTTTAGAAACTGCTTTCTCTCTTAGCCAGTGATCTTGGTGATCAGCAGAGAGCAGTGGCCAGACTTTGAGGGACATGGTGGTGGGGGGAAAGCTAAGAAAGAGAAGATGAAAGTACTTTACTACAGTTTGTTGGGTGCTTTTGTTTCTTTGATTTTAGTTTTGTCTTTGAGCCACACATACAGGGCTCAGGGATCACTCCTGGCTCTATATTCAGGGATCACTTCTGGCATGGCTCAAGGGATCATAGGCAATGTCAGGGATGGAGATGGAGTTGACTATGCATAAGGCAAGAGATGAAGCCTCTGGTGTATATCTCTCTGGTTTCTGAGTCAGTACTTTTATATAGCAAAGACTTACATGTCAGGAAATTTGGCTCATTTGCTTCTGTAGCTCAGGGCTGAAAAAAAAATTTATGATGGTATCTAAATAAAAAGATAATTTTTTAGTGAATGAGAAAACCAAAAAGTGACTAAAAGAGCTTGATGGAACATAGGAATAGATGCCAGGGGGCAAGCTCTGGTGCTTCAAACAAGATACACTCCCTTAGGGTCACATTGTGTTCCTTCTCCCACTTCTAACAAACTCAAAACTAGTTGGGTTCCAAAGGCCCCTAGACGCATGAGGGCAATTTTGGGACACTATGAAGTCACTTCACCCCCTTAGAAAGTGATGGAAGCCTCTGAAAGAGCCCTAATATGCCTCCTATGATGCTGCCCTTCTTAACTCTCCAAAGTCTGGTCAGGACAGGATCCAGAGAGAGTGTCCTAGTCCCATCATCTGTTTGGGGCAACTGTTCCGTTGTCTTAGATGGCTCTGGTGCTCAGTGACAGCCTGGCATCCACTCATTCCTGATGTAAGGTGGAATCTTGGAACTGAACCTTAACACAGGGCCATGAGGCTCTACAGGAAATCCCAGGGCTGGTTCAGCTAACCAGTTCTTTGGGCTCTTTGGTGGAACTTTACCACTGTCTGTTGATTCACTCCAAGGATTTCTGGAAACTTACACTTACAAAGGGAGATTGTTAGTGGAGTGTTTGGGGTACAAACTTGTCTCCTCCCTGCCTCCCTCCCTCCCAGGCTCTCTGTGAGGCTCTCTGGCTTATTTCTGATTGGGTCCCTCATTGCTCAGCCCTTTCTGTTCCCTACACTCTTCTCTGCAGGTGTTTGCAAAAGTAGACCCTTGGACTTGGTGTTCATTATCGATAGTTCTCGAAGTGTCCGGCCCCTAGAGTTCACCAAAGTGAAAACCTTTGTCTCAAAGATCATCGACACTCTGGACATCGGGGCTGCAGACACACGGGTGGCAGTGGTGAACTATGCCAGCACTGTGAAGATTGAGTTCCGCTTGGGGACCCATTCGGAGAAACAGGCCCTGAAGCAGGCAGTGGCTCGGATCACACCTTTGTCCACGGGCACCATGTCAGGCTTGGCCATCCAGACAACCATGGATGACGTCTTCACTGTTCAGGCAGGCGCTCGGGGACCCAATGCCAACATCCCCAAGGTGGCCATCATCGTGACAGATGGGAGGCCCCAGGACCAGGTGAATGAGGTGGCAAGGCGGGCCCGGGCCTCTGGCATTGAGCTCTATGCTGTGGGTGTGGACCGGGCAGACAAAGAGTCCCTCAAATTGATGGCCAGTGACCCGCTGGAAGAGCATGTATTCTATGTGGAGACCTACGGGGTAATTGAGAAACTTTCCTCCAGATTCCAGGAAACCTTTTGCGGTAAGTTTTCGCTTCCCTTGAGAAAAGATATTCTATTCAGACATTGTGTACCCATAGAAAAAGAGATTTAGAGAGGGTAGACATTTTCACAAAAACTTAAATAGAAGCATTGCTTTTGGGGTGTTTTTACTTATTTATTTTTTACTGATCTAAACATACTTTGTTAGTTTAGGGATATAGAGCAGCTTCTATATAACTTGGCTTTCTCATAAAATCTTCATGTTTGCATTAGAAATGTGAAAGTCTGCAAATACTCAGAACAAATGATCTTGCTGTTGCTTGATGGGGTAAAAAAAGAAGTAAAAATAAAACATTCAAAACATCTTTCTTCTCTCCTTTGCCTACCACTACATTTTTTCCAGATATTTTCTTAACTTTACCATCTCTAGGTTGAACAGAACTTTGCTTGTTATCCTGCAGAAGAAGAGAAAGGAAGGATATATGGAACAGTTAGTAGTTAGTGAAGACTCATTCAGTTCTGGCTACTTTTCTGATTTTTTTTTGTTATTGTTGGTTTTGGAACATAGCTGCTGGTGCCTGGGAAACCATGTGGTGACAGGAATTGAACCTGAGACTCTGGCCTCTAGCCTTTGAGCAATCTTTTCTGCCCTCTAAGGATTTTTTAATGGAGAGACAGGATGAAGAATTAGGCATAATTAAAAGTATCACTCTCTGGGTGGAAAGATAATTCAAAGGCATGCACATGTGCTTTGAAGGCAGATGGCCTTCTTTTGATTCTTAGCACAGCATGGTCCCCAATTCACTGCAGAGTAGAGGCAGTGACCCTAAAAGATACTAGGAGTTGCACTTGAGCACTGCCAGGAATGTCCCTAAATCACAAACAAGCCCAGAAAAAAGAGTCACAGTTACTGTCCTTCTACTTCATTCCTCTTTTTCTGTGGAGTTCATCTTTTTGAAGATGAACTGCTAGTGGGATATTTTTTGCATCAATTATCTAAATCCAGGAATATGAAACCAATGAAAGGTTGGGTTTATTTTTGTATACATTGAATGTGTAGGACTCATAGTTTATTTTTATTTGAAAATGTATTTATTTTTGGTTTTGTCTACTATCTATCTATTGCTTTATTATTATTCTTTATCATTTGGAGATAATTTTCAAAGCCTTTTATGGAATTATCCAAGGAAGTTCTGAATCAAATTTTAATTTATGTAAGTTTTTCAATGAAGCTATGTTTCCCTAAAGAATTTTTATCACATTTGTTTTTTCAACATATTTATGATTACAGTTAACACAAAATTAAAGGTAATTCTTTTCTACCATCAAGCAAGAGTCCCAGGTTGGGGATGAGGAGATAAGCAAGTGAACCGATAATTATAATTATGCATTTCAATAGGACTTTATACCTAAATTAATGTGAAAGTCAGTCATCACTAGTTTTTTACGAAATGGGAGCTGAAGTCTTGGTCTGGAGCAAGTCTGGCCTTATTCTCAGACCTGGTTGGCATGTCTTCTCTCTCCAGTGTCTTAGTATACTAGGCCTTTACAAACTGTCATTGACTTCGGTGGCATCTACTTGGCATTTGTTGGGTCAGCAACAGAAAATAGCTTTATTTCTCTCAGGAACCCCCCCGGTGCTTGTGGGTGAGAGCTTTTCCATAAAGATGCTGGTCTGTGGCTGAGTTTGGGTTAAAGCTAACACCTGGGGTTGGGCTTGAAGACTAAAAAGAACTAGGTGGTGAGGGGCAATCTTTTCCTTCTGGCACAAAAGACCTGCTTGTTCTGGGGGGGGGGGGATAATGTCCTCTCTATGGAAAACAAGACTGAGGGGTAGCTTGTTGTAGTCAGTAGACTGGATCATTCCGTGAAAAGGCCTTTCTTGGGAAAATATTAGCCTTGTCATCTTGCCAAAGTAACAGAGGCTGTGTTACCTGACATAGGCATGCAAGCCTTCTCTAACACGTCTCCTTGGCTTCTCAGAAATAATTTTATGCATTGATTCTTCTTGAAAAACGTCTCAGTAAAAAAAAATCCAATGAGATATAAATGACTTCAGAAGATAGAATGCAGCTAAGCTAATATAATCTCATTACTTTATTTCTTGGAGTCTATTATCATCGCAGATATTTGAGGTCCTGAAATTGTATTTGTGTATAGTTAGCTCAAGAGGCAAGGCTGAGGGAATGCAGTCAGGATAGAAAAAGGACCACTATGACAATGATAGTTAGAAACAATCACTTTGGACAAGAACTAGGTGCTGAAAGGAAGTCAAGTGATATGCATGATACCCTTCAATAACAGTATTGTAAACCACAGTGCCTAAAGGGAAAAAAGAAAGAGAGAGAAGGAAAGTGTCTGCCATTGAGAAATTGGGGAATGGGGACAGGAGGGAAAATGGGGACATTTGGTGGAGGGAAATGTGCACTGATGAAGAGTATGGGAACATTGTATGACTGAAATTCAATAATAAACAACCTTTTAACTCTATTTCAAGGTGATTCAATAAGACCAACAGAGAAATAAATAAAAAAAATCTGAGGTAATTTACCACATTGCCTGCCACCATTACATGAAAGGCCACCCAAGAGAGAATGAGTTACAGTCCTACAG
>PVKC010023827.1:0-17119 GCA_004027635.1 Crocidura indochinensis
TGCAGGGTAAACATTACACCTAGGGTTGCATTCCTACCTTAAAGAATGGGGGGTGTCCTTACTCTAATCTCCTTAGGGGTGAGTTCCTGGGGAGGTGTGAGTAAGAGGTGCAGCCTTTTGTGACTGCTTTTAAAGGGAAAAAAAACTTTTAATTCTAAAAAAAAGAACTTCTTATAGGAAAATTTCCTTCCTTTACAGAAGGGCAATACATAAGAGGGGCTATATATATTTTATAGATGAATTATTTAAGGATAAGGCTTGGGTATCAGAGAGGACAACTGTATAGAAAGTAACGTTCACATAGACACTGATTTCAGAGATCTATTTGAGTACTGTACTCCATATATAGGGTATTACATTTCCTTTCTTATAAATAGTCAAAAATTAGAATATTTTTGGACGATGTTAAAAAGGGCATTTGTGGCGCGGGCCCTTTTGAGGCAGCACACTTTTGAAAATGGTTATCAGTAAGAAAAGTCACCCCTGCAGGGGGTCAGCTATGGATAAGAGAATTTTCCTTTGGCTAGCTGTCTTGGCATGTGGAGTCTCTGAGCCCAGCTCTCGCCTCTGCAGTTTGTGAATGCATAGGGGAGGAGTTTTCCTCCACCCCATCCCATCCTCCAGGGCCCAAGTTACCAGATCTGGCCATGAAGACCAATCTGGTGTGGGAGGGTGGGTGTCTTTGACTAACTGTCCAGCCCAGTGTCCACCACATACCAGTGCAAGAGGGACAGAGCTCCTGGCATGTGGGATCTCTGAGCCCAGCTCTCGCCTCTGCCAACCCCCAACTTTTAAAAAGTTTTTCATGATTAAAAAAATCATCTTATATGCTGGAAAATATGGCATCTTCTAGTTCCACTCATATTGCAGTGAATTGCATAATTACATAATTCCTTAGAACTACTCTAATTTTAATCTTTATAAGTACTTTGTATAACCTACATATCAACACTTTACCTAATGTGTTGAAGGAAAATATTTTCTCCCACTCAGGTGTCTTTCAGTTTTAGCCTGTATCCTTTCTTTTTCATCTTTAATAACGTATATAAGCACTATGGTAACAGAAATGTTTGTAGTTGGATTTCAGTCACTGAATATACACCACCCTTCACCGGTGTAATTTTCCCACCACCAGTACACCCCATTATTTTTCCTCAACCTCGCCTATGTCTTCCAGACAGGCATTTATTTCTCTCACTCACTATAATTGTCATGGAAGTTGTTACTGCAGTTAATGCTCTAAATGCACTCACTATTATTTGTGGTAAGCTTTATATCATGATCTGGTTCTTCTGGTTTTCCTCTCTATTTTTTCTGGATATTATTATTATTATTGTCTTTGATTTTTTTAATACCACAAATAATCTAGACTACACTGTGTCTATCCTCTCCTTTTGACACACTACACACAGCATAATAGTCTCCATGTCCACCCATGTATAGGCAAATTTCTTGACTTCATTTTTGCTAACATCTTCTTAATATACCATTTGTAAATGTAACACAATTTCTTTTGCCACTCATCTGTTTTGAGACACCTGTGTTGTTTCCAGACTTGGTTATTGTAAGTAGTGCTGCAATGAATATAACAGTGCAGATGTCATTTTTGTATTGTGTTTTTCTGGCCCTTGGTTATATCCTAGCATATTGCTAGATCATAAGGGAGTTCAATTTTCAGTTTTTTGAGGAGTATCCATATTATTTTCCAGAAAGACTGGGCTAGATGGCATTCCCACCATCAGTGAATGAGAGTTCCTTTTCTTCCACATCCATTCCAACATTGGTTATTCTTCGTGTTGTGTGCCAGTCTTGTGCCGTGAGATGGTATCTCATTGTTGTTTTGATTTGCATCTCCTTGATGATGAGTAATGTGGAGCATTTTTAGGTACCTTTGTACCATTTGTATTTTTTTTTTTATTCCATTTGTATTTCTTATTTGAGGATACATCAGTTCTTTTTTGTTTTTACATTTTCTGATGGGGTTAGATGTTTTCTTTTGTTAAGTTCTCACACTGCATTTTATATATTAGATATTAGTCTCTTCTCTGATGGGTATTGTATACTGTGTTTCTTTTGCCAATTATAAGCATTTTATTTATTAATTATTTATGTTTGTGAATTTTTTTTTTGCTATACCCGGCAGCCCTCAGGATTACTCCTGGTTCTGCACTCAGAAATCACTCCCAGCAGGCTTGAGAGACCATATTGCATGACAAACATTGGTCAGCTACAAGCAAAGCAAACACCCTATCCTGTATGCTGTGCTAATGTTCCAGCCCCCATTCATAAACATCTTAGTTTGATGCAGTCCTCATTGTTCAGTTTTTTTTTTTTTTTTTTTTTTTTTGGTTTTTGGGTCATACCCGGCAGTGCTCAGGGGTTACTCCTGACTCCATGCTCAGAAATTGCTCCTGGCAGGCACGGGGGACCATATGGGGCACCGGGATTCGAACCGATGACCTATTGCATGAAAGGCAAGCGCCTTACCTCCATGCTATCTCCCAGGCCCCCATTGTTCAGTTTTGATTATGTTGTCTTTGCCGTTGGCATCATATTGTTGAAGAACCATTAAGGTCTAGGTCTTGGAGTGTTCTTTTTATCTTTTACTCATTGTACTTTAGAAATTCAGGTCTGATCTCAAGATCTTTGATCCATTTGAATTCAGTTTTGTATATTGTGTGAGATATGGATACAGTTTAATTTATTACACATTGATTACAAAGATAATCAAATTATCCAAGCACCATATGTTAAATAGGCTGTCTTTATTTCATTTATGCTCTTAGCTCTTTTGTTACAAATTAGCTGATGAACTATTTCAGAGGTTGTCTTTGTATATTCTATTATAATGTATTGGCCCCTAAAATCGGCCTTTGTTACATAATGTGCTGTTACAGTCGCCATGGCTTTGAAAAATAGCTTCAATTAGGTAATGAGATACCAATTTTTATCTTGTTGCTATTGGTTTTTTGGGGCGCACACTCGGGGGCAGTTAGGGGTTACTAAGTTCTGGAACAGAAATCCCTCCAGGAGGGCTCTGGACACCAGATGGAATGCTAACCATTGAACAGAGTTGGCTACATAAATGCAAGACAAACACCTTACCGCTGTGCTATTTTTTGGCCCCACTGTTTTGTTTTGTTTTTTTTCAGTATGTTTTGAATATTCAGGGTCGTTTATGATTCTATGCAAAACATTTAATTGACTATTATAATTGACTATTGAAGAATGTTGTCTGGATTTAGATAGGGATTGCATTGGATCTATATAGAAGTTGAGGTAAAATTTTCCTTTTGAGACTATTGTTTCTTCTTATCCATGAGCTGGGAATGTATTTCCATTTTTTTTGGATATTCTTCTATTTCATTCTTAAGTGTTTTGAAGTTTTTGTGGTATATATCTCTCACCTCTTGTCTTAAGTTTATTTCTAGGTTCTGGATGGGTTTTGACACTGTAAAAACTGTTTTATCTTTCTCCTCTGATTAATTCATTTATAAAAAAAGTGTCACTGGTCTTCATGTATTGGGTTTGTTGCTAGCCACTCTGCTATATTGGTTTATTGCTTCTGAGAGCTTTATTGTGGACTCTTTAGGGTCTTCAAAGTATACTTTCATGCCATCTTCAATATTTTGGAAAAGTTTAAAATCAGTTGTAGAAAATCACCCTTGGATGCTATCTGGCTTAAAAATTTATTCTTGGAGGGAATTCTTTATCACTCCATCAGTTTCCTTGCTTGTAATTGGCCTGTTTCATTTAACTAATCACACTGTAGATACTTCAATTGGATTAGAAGGATCACTGTGTTTTTGAAATTAAGATTTCAAAAGAACTATTATTTTGTTTGGTATAATCATTGGGTATGGACAAATAATGGTATTCTTATCAGGAAAGTGACACAGTTTCCCCTATTTACACAATATCTGCAATGTTATGCTCTTCTCAGTCTGATTATATAATTTAGTTTAATATCATGAAGTTGATTAAAATAAAAAAGTTTGATTACATATGCTTGGAAATGTGTATAGTGGGTTCCCAAAATTATAAATAAAAAGTAAGACAGTATTTTCTGAGCTAAGTAATAACAATGGATGTAGGGATTTAAGGATAGAAGAAAGAATTTATGATATAAGGAATGGGTAATGTATATTTGATATACTATAAATGCTCTAGAATGTTCTGATAGATATGTATACACAATTGATTACTTCAAATGTCAGTTTTAGTATAATACCAAGTTTTGAATTCTTCTAGGTAGTTAATGAAATATTAAAAGGTTTTTTTGACTCTATTAATCTCAGCTTGAAATAATCTACCTGTCAAGTGAAATGTTTTTGGAAAGCCTATATATTTGACTTGCGATGCAGAACAAATGCAACTTTGAAAGAGCTACTTATAGACTATAATTGAGAACAAACAGAGGAAGAAAGCTAACAATAAATACAAACTGATTTGTGAAAGAGAGACTAGGGGTAAATTCGATTTTTATGGAATAAAACAAAGAGATTAGCTTTTGACATCCTGAGCATTATATAGTTAGGAGAATTCCAAATATAGATGTCATTTTGAGCTTATTAGAGTAAAATGTTTGGGTGGGAGAGGAAGTTGGGCATATATTTATTCTTAAGACTTATATTTTTGACTCTGTGTTCAAGAATCAATCAGCATGTTGCATGGGGTTCATGAGTGATACAGAGATCAAGTCAAAGAGTACCATTTCTTTGGTTCTTGGATATTTTAAAGAATGGTTTCTTTGGACTAGAGAGAGCATATAGTAGAAAAAGTGCTTGTTTTACACTTAGCTGGCCAAGGATTAGTCACTGGAATTTTATGTGGCCCCTGATATTACCAGAAGTGATTCCTAAGCACAAAGCCAAGAGTAAAGCCTGAGCACTGTAAGGTGTGACAAAACAAACAAACAAAAATTAGCAAAGAAAAACATTGTTTATTCTGATATATATCTTGGAGTTATTACCAGGAAAATGAATTAAAATTCAGTGAGAAAATAAGCAGACTTTTATTAAGCTACAAAATAAATCAATATATCAATGTCAGAAAAGAGGGTAATGTATGCTGAGTGCCAAATGCATAGTTGAATGTAAACATAAACATAATTTATTGTTGATATTAATTAGTGCACAACACAGCTATTATATTAAAATATAAGACAAGTATGCCCTTTTAAAAAGTCTTGGGTACTTTTATGTAACTATTTTAACACTAATATAATCATATAATTTAAACTATAATTATTAAATTATCTTTATATTTCAGTGGAGAAGTAGAATAGGCTCTTTATTAGCAATATAGAAATACTACATAGAACTAATTATGCTAATTCTATTTTAACCATGTCACTAAACTATAAATATATATGTAAAACATCTAATTACATCTAATATTTTAATAATGTGTAGTTAGTTATCCCATGGGTAATCACATTTTTAAATTATTATAACTTTATCTATTAATGATATCCTTGATCTATATTTAACTTTCATTAATATTTTTCTTATCTTTATGATATTAATAACATCTACTTTGTGCTAGTACTACTAACTAAAGTACAATAGACTTTTCTAAGCAAAATGCATTGCTTTATAATTTAACTGTGCAAGAAAAAAGGCAAAATACACAGCAGTGATGATAAGAAATATATGAGGTGACCTTTGTTTCCTTCTCTTCTGATTTCAATGTTCTGAATGCATCCATTTGGAATGTAAATCTGTTTTTCAACAAAGGCAGGTTTGATTAAGTTTTGTACTTTCTTCTGTGAATTTTCACTATCTCTCAAGGTCTTTAGTAAATTTTCCCATTTTTTTAGTTTCTCAGCTCTCTTCAACCTTATTAAAATCTAAGTCCTTATGAATCATACATTTTCTGGATGCTATTTTTTCATCTTTGTACCTACATTTTAAGTCTCGGTTTTCTTTCCATCATTTTTCTTTTCATTTCATTTATTTAGTTCTCTTTTCAATAAAAAATACTTAGAAAACAACTAAAACTTTGCTATGAAGTAGTGGATGAATTTGTGTTTATAAGTCTATTTTTGCCATGCATATAGATGTACTTATCACTGTCCTATTTGTTTAAATATTTTTAAATTGCATGACTGACAGGCAAACTTGAATATAACAAATTTTCTAATGCTGAAAATAGATGACACAGAGCACAGCCCAAAGGTCTTAGTACACAGATGTCTAAGCTATTATCTTGGGCCAAAGTTACACTTATTTTGCCAAAAGCACATATCAATTAAATTGAGTCAGAACTTTCTGCAATATTACATTCACAGCCTGGCTCACTGACTACATCAGCACTAACATTTTGGGGTTTAGGTTTTTATTTGATTTAGACATGCTGTGAGCAATTTTCTTTTATATTTACAGAATATCTATTCTTAAAACTAACAAAACTTTTTCAAATAACTACAATTTTGCTTTTGTTTAATTCTCAGCATAAGTGTTGAAATTTAAAAATAAAATCTTAAAAACTAGACAGATTGAATAGCAGGTAGAATGCTTTATTTTCCTATTGCCAACCTGAATTTTATCCCCAGGATCCCATATGGTCCCCAGAGCACTGCCAGTAGTAACTCCTGAGCACAAAGCCAGTTATAAACATTGACACTGCTGGGTGTGAACCCTAAACAAAACAAAACAAATTAAATTAAATAAACAATGAAATAAAATATTTGAATTATATGGGTGAGATTTTAGTTTATGAAGTAGCAATTAATAGCGGAACAAATTGAATTACCCAAACCACACTAAACTGGCTTTTGTGCTTTAGCATTGAATAATTGGATTTAAGATCTTGGGTAAGATTTTGTAAAAAATTTTATTGTTTTATTTTTATAAGGATATAATGATAATATAAACAATAAAATAGTGAAATCTTGGTTAAAAAGTAAGAAATTTACATTATTTGAAAGAATGCTTATATATTTATAAAAAATGTGTACTTTGGAAATAGACAAATGTTCTAGGTTGACTAATTCAAGCTTTTTAAAACTGTCTAGAATGGACCACATATTTTAACCATTTTAGTAACTAGATGTTAAAAAATGACTAGGTTCTAACAAGACATATGCATAATGGAAAGAAGATGAAATAAATTTAATGAAACTGGCAAAAGTTGAACTTATTTTGAAAAACATATCATAGGAATGGTCCTTTCAAAAGAGGTCATGAGATGAGGGCTTTTATCTAAAATCTCTAGATATATTGGTATATGGAACTAAGGTTAGTGGAGGCTCTCTGAAGTCTGGAAACTATTACTTTTACTATTGATATTACTATCTCTATTGCTATTGTCAAAGAAATTAGATTATTTTGTGTTGAGAGAAATTTGGATCTTGAAAAACAAATGTCCTTCTTTTAGTCTTTTTGCCTTTTTGATCAAAAATGGAAAATTGACAATACATTGGCATTTGTTTTGCCCCTAATTGGAGAAGTGAAATCTAATGACCTAGAAAGATATATTTGGTGGAATTTTATGCATTGCAGTTTTTGTAGTAAACATGTCATACATCAGAAACATGTATCTATAAAATAAATTAAATAAATAATATATTTGTACATATAATCATTTTTTTAATTATATAGAACCATTGATACTGTAGGACTTTTCTTTTTCTTAGAATGAAGACAAAATCATCTCAGGCTTAATGTTATGAAAACTTCTTTCTCTTTATTCAATGACACAGATCCTTTATCACATAATGTAAGCCTTTACCCCATTTTATTTTGTAATATATAAATTCACATTATCTCTCCATATATATTTTTTGGGTGGGGGGCATACCCAGCAGTGCTTATAGTTTACTCACTGCTGGGTACACACACAGGAGGTTTTCCTAGTGGTGCTTGAAAGACCATAAAGTATTAGGTACCAACCTTGGACCTCCTGTACACAAAACATTCAACTTACCGAGCTGCCAAGCTTGCTTAGGAACACTCAAAGCAAACCCAAAACAAATAAAAATGAAACATAACATTAAATATTGCCACTTTTGAGAGGATACAATATAAGATATAGTCTTGTGGGTTAATGTTTGACTTAAGTCCAAGAATTTAGAAATCCTTTGAGTTCAAAGGAAAATATGGCAGGTCCAAGGAAAGAGAAGGTAAGTTTGAAGACGTTGGGATTTGAGTGCTTAAAGTACCAACTTTACTTGAATGATCAGAGAAATCCAAAATATAGAAAAAGAATTATTTTAAAACAGGATTGTTTATTAATAGGTACTTTAGTGATCTATAAATTCCCTGTGTCTCTGAAGTCACAGTTTACAGTAACTGGTCATATAAAAATAAATTCTATATTAAATCTTAGGTTGTTATGTATTTTCTTATTTTCTATGTACAATCTAAGGTCAGTTTTTGCCCAGAAAAGTCTGTTGTTGGTTTTCATTTTGAACTCAAACATTAACTTTTCTTGGTTAAGTATTTAAGACATTTTTCTATAGCCTCTGTCTCCCAACAGTTCTTTAAACTGAAAAAAAAAATATATGTACATATAGCATAATTATTTTTCCTTCATTTTATAGAGGAAAAATACAGAAGTTCTTAGGAGTCTTGGAGTAACTGCATATAGAATTCAGAAGAATAAAATGCTGTGTTTTGCCAGAGATCAAACTTGAGAATCACATGTACTATACTTGTTATCTAGAACATGATACATATTCAATGCCATACATATTATATAACGAGTCCTAAGTAACTCTCTGTTACCAGAATCAATTGTTTTTGTAATGACTAACAAATGCAACTTGAGACTACTCTTTTGTCAATAATATATTTGGATAGCCTAATCTACTTTATTTCGGGTGAAAAGAAATACTAATTCAAGTCTCTATTTTTGTTTGTTTGATGTGAATAGGAGCAGTGAATGAAAGCATTGTTTTGGGGTGTCACCTTCATGAAGCAAAAGATATTCTTTCACTTTTTCCCTGTGGTTAGTGGGGTGAATCATGTTACATAAAGTTGTCTGGGTCTGAGCTTTGTGTGTCAGAGTTAAAGAAGTATTTATATGAATTAACTTTTTACCTTCACAGGAGTCCAGGAAACATTCCCTTTGAAGACTAAATTTTTGCATTGCACTTTTTTGTTGTTTATTTTTGCAGTGTAATCATAACCTTAAAAGTTGGGTTTTCGAGCCGGGCGGTGGCGCTGGAGGTAAGATGCCTGCCCTAACCTAGGACGGACCATGGTTCAATCCCCCGGTTCCCCATACGGTCTCCCGTGCCTGCCAGGAGCGACTTCTGAGAGAATAGCCAGGAGTAACCCCTGAGCGTCACTGGGTGTGGCCCAAAAACCAAAAAAAAAAAAAAAAAAAAACCAAAACCAAAAACAAAACAAAACAAAACAAACCCCCAAAAAGTTGGGTTTAGGTTTCACTGCTGCTAAAACAGCCTATCAATTGTAAGAAGATAAAGAGTATATTGGAAATAACCTTGTAAACGTTTCTTGTGGAGCATATGTCCTAATGAAACATCTTGCTTCCAAACCCACGGGAAGTAATTTACATGGAAAATAATACCATGATTTATTTTCAGATAAGGAAGTATGCAAGCTAGTAAGCAAAAGGGTAATCCTCTATGTGTGAGTTCTCTGCCCTCTACAGCTTAAATGTTCAGCTTGAAAGTCTTATTTCTGATAATGTTTTGGGGAAGACAAGATAAAGAAAACATTTGATATTTTCAGCAACCCCAACCCAGAAGAACTTGTGGTTTTTAAAGCTTGCTATTTATTTTTGGGTTTGGGGCCACACCCAATGGTGATCTGTGCACAGGGATCACTCCTGGCAAGTGATATTGTCTGAGATGGTGGTGATCAAACCTACACTGGTCACATAAAAGCAAGTGACCTACCTGCTGTACTATTGCTAGAGCCCTGTTTTTATTATTTTAAATCAAGCTCATAATTTGGGAACTTATTCATTTTTTTCCTATTTCTAAACTTCTCATTTTCCTTCTTATTAATATTTTAAATCAAACTAGCCTATAAATGCTTAGTTTTGAAATATAGGAAGTTTTATAAGAATTCCTAAAAGAAATATTAAATTCTGAAAGATATTTATAATGTATATGTTTATTAAATGAAAAATTTTGTTGGTTACTAAAAGCATCTGAGGGAATAAGTATTTTATGATAGCTAAGAGTAAATAAGGGAGTTTGATTAATTTTCAGAGTATCTAGTGGAATCATGTACATTTGTCTGTAAAAAATTTCTGTAGCATATTTTTCCAGAAATATATTCAGAAAAGTATTGAATATTATATGGTAGAAAATTATATGGGAAAATACATTAACAAGAAACTTGTTGGTTGCTTTTAAAGTAAATCTATATTAGAATAAGGATATATGATAATTATAAGTATTTGAGTTTCCAAATATTTGAACTAAAAGCCTTTTTTGAGTGTCTCTTCTTATGTCAATTTTGTGATGCATGCATAGAATTTTAAAGCATTGTTTTATATTAATCAACTCACTAGGTCAAAACCAAATACAATTTGCCTTTGCCTTCACATATAGCATCTAGGGGCCTGGGGAGATAACATGGAGGTAAGGCGTTTGCCTTTCATGCAAAAGGTCATCGGTTTGAATCCCGGTGCCCCATATGGTCCCCCGTGCCTGCCAGGAGCAATTTCTGAGCACAGAGCCAAAAGTAGCCCCTGAGCACTGCCGGGTGTGACCCCGCCAAAACACACACACACACACACACACACACACACACACACACACACACACACACACACACACACACACACACACAAACAAAAACAGATATAGCATCTAAGAGAATTTGTTATTGGCTATAGATAGCCATCACAAATGAGTAGAAGGCAAATACAATTTATGGTGGCTTTTAGGAAGTTTAATATGACTCCAGTTGTATCTTGTATAGACAGTGACCAGGGTCTAAGCCATATCAATCTGATTACAAAAGTCATTTCCTAAAGTACAGAAAGTGGGTACTAAATTTATTGTATCCCAATTAGTTGCCATTTTCTGTCTTTTAGCCTTTTTGCTTTAAGTTGAACCTCCTTAATTTCAGTTAATTAATATGAATCAGTTCTTTTTAGTAAAAAAGAATAAAATGTTATGGGGAATGTTTAAGGAGGAAACATTGCAGTAAAGTAGAAAAGAAGGATTTATCTGGATTATAAAGTATAATATAACAGATATAGGTTTGCTTTGGTATTAGATCTAATGTTAACTAAAATAAAGTAGTATAAACAAAATAATGAGATACAAATCATCTTATGGTTATTCCTCAGCATTAAAACCACCAGAACACTTTGGATTTGAGTCTAGATACTGTAAGCAAATACTATTTTAGGTGAAGAGAGTATCTTTAGTAGTTTCTGGTCTAAGAAAAACAGGATTGATTATCTTTCTCCATGAAGACAGAGAAGCAAAATTTCCATCAAGATATCCTTGAGTATGGCTAAACCATTTTAGTGAGTCACATCGCTGTGTCAATTTCCCACTGAGAAAAACCACTTAGTAATTTTCTTTTGATATAATTGAATGAAACAAATGTTCTGATTTGTTGAATCCAGATGTGCTCAGCTCTTGATGCTATTCTTTTAAATAAACATGATAATTCAACATTCAAAACAATATTCACATCATTGTAGAAAATGTTTTATCTTCCAATAATATATTTGCTATCCTGGTTACTATCTCTGGGGCTTCTCATATTATGAAAAAAATAGAAACCAGAATAATAAAAATATTTTCTGAATATTATGCTAATTTTTATTTTTCAAACATAATGATGACAATGATTTTTATTATGAACAAATACCTGATGCAGCAAATATTTCTTATGACTTTTATAAGACTTTTATTCCAAAGTTTGCTTTTGTGTACTTTTTAAAATGTTCTTACTTTAGATTATATCTTATAATCTAATATTAACATATAATCTAATATATAATCTTATATTATATTATAGAGTAAGCTCAGGGCTTACTCTAGGTTGTGATCACCAAAAGAAAAAATACATATCATGGTTGAATGTGCTGACCCTGTCAGCCAGCAAAGGTCACTTCCTCTTTCTGTGGATTTAGAGATGGAGGACTAACACCCCATCTATCCCTCAATCTTCCCCCATCATGTCCAAGAAATAATGGGTCCCAGGCTGTGAACAGAACAAACAGTTTTTTATACCTATAAAAGGATATAAAACAGTGCTTATGGGATATGTCAAGGTTAATAGACCATAGCCCAGGGGAAAATATGGGGGGGGGGGGGGAGACAATCTTTGCATGAACAGTGGGGTTTAGGAGTGCCCTGAAGCAAGGCAGCCAAAGGTCAAGCCAATTAGAACTTATTGATTATAGGGAAGAGGGTGCCCCTGTTTGGGCTTTCTTTGCCCCATCTCTGGTGAGTGGTGTCTCCAAAGCTTTCAGAGTCAAGGAGAATCCCCCCATCACTGTGGGGGGTATGCTCTATAAGATGCCTGGAAAAAGCAGGCGTTATGTCTGCCAGATGACTTGGGAATGGTGTCACAGAGGGCATCCAACAGTTGAGTATAGAAACAGAAAACCAAACTCTATCACTTGGGTACATACACCCTCAGACATTAAAATTTAGAAACATAGCAATATAATGTCTAATAATTGACATACTATTAACATAAAAGTATTTTAAGGCTCATTTTATTTCATACAGTTCTATGTGGCAGGGCCAGTTATCTGATAGAAAAAAATCTATGTCCTCATATTTTTATAAATTAGAAGCTGAGAGAAAGTTATTCAGTTTAACACATAATTTTCAGCCCTCATGAATCAAAGCAGACATGCATGATTAGCTCTAGCTAATAAAATGTGAACTAAAATAAAAGTATCACTTCTTCATTGAGTTATATATCCTAATGTATCTTTATTATGCTTTACTCCCATCCTGTGTTAAAATTGCTAGCCCCACATAGGTCTCAATATTAAATAAAATGTCAAGGGTCAGACTTGGTCAGATTCATTGAAGGAAAATTATTCAGCAATGCATGGCTCGGGAATGCTCAATTCTGCAGGTGCATAAATAATAAATAGCAATCCAAAGTATATTTGTAGTCAGTAGTCTCTGTTTCATCTTAAATTTCCTACTCCTCCAACTCTAATTTTTAAAATTTTGCAAACAAAAATCTTATATTTAATAGCAAAATTTGATAAAAAACATATATGTATATTCTAAGATAGCAATTTTTCTATGGTCATTAAATTTCTGAGGTTTCATATCAATAGTGAATATATCTGAACTTGTACTCTCTAATAGGAGTTAGAAAATTCTGTCTCCACACAAAATGTAGCATGTGCCTATTAAAATAAAATTTGATTTGGATACAGTCAGAACTGTTCTTTTTGCAATGCTCATGACTGCTTTTTTACACACACATATAAAAGCAAAATTCAATAGAAACAACAGAGACCACTGGGCTAACAAAGAATAATTTTTTATAGTACCTGTGCCTTCACAAAAAGAGCAGATATCCTTTCTGTAACTTTAATAACAGTTTCCTTTAGGTGTCTCTAAATTTGTCTCTACTATTACAGTAGCCACTATTACCAAGTTAACTTTTTTTCTAATAGCATATCATTCTTTTCATATTCGGTTAAAGTGCATTTTCTTTTAATATATATTTTCATTCTAGTTCATATGTTTCAATTTCATGTCATATGATCTTCATTTTCTATAAAGTAAGCTTCCAAATTTTGTGCTACTTTTCAAGAAGGGGCAAGTGAGTTAAAGTTTGTAGATCACTTGCTCACCAAAGTTACAGTTTTCTCTTTCAGAAAATGTGAACCATAAGACACTATGGATATTATGATAAGTAAGAATGTTTATGAATATTATGAGAAATAAATATTAATCATTTTATGAGATTATTATGAGAATTAAATAAAATTATTATGAGAATATTGTGAGCATTATGAGAATTAGATAAGAAATACTCACAAGGTACAAACTTAGTATCAGGGAAACTACATGCCTTAAAATAAAAGAGATTGTAATAGAAACAGGTATTGCCCTTATGTCAGCTCTCCTTTCATCTGAAAGACCAGCTCTCATAATTTAACACTAAATTTAACATAGTTCCAAGAATGGTATGTTGAAGTAATAAATTATGGACTATTTCATTTTTTGGTTCATGACACTTTCTTTATAATTAAAGCCTAAGATGATATAAGTTTTTCTCACAAGTGGATGCTACTCATATAAATTAAATTGATTTGTTTGCATGTCCTCTTTTTTTTCTCATTTTCTAAAATAAGGAATTTTGGGAACTTAGACAAATTTTGGAACTTATAACACAGAGGATGAAGCACTGGCTTTTAATAAAATATGACTTTCATTGCAGTCCTTATAACTATATATATTTTGGAATATTTTTTTAAAAAATTCTGACCATTTTTCTTAATTTTTATGTTTGGGTATTTATAACTACTCTGAAAGACTTTTGTAATGATTATATATTAAAAACATTTAGTGTGTTGGTCCCGGAGAGATAGCACAGCAGCGTTTGCCTTGCAAGCAGCCGATCCAGGACCAAAGGTGGCTGGTTCAAATCCCGGTGTCCCATATGGTTCCCAGTGCCTGCCAGGAGCTATTTCTCAGCAGACAACCAGGAGTAACCCCTGAGCACCACCGGGTGTGGCCCAAAAACAAAAACAAAAACAAAACAAAACAAAACAAAACATCTAGTGTTAATGCCTGTATATAATAAAAATCAATAAAGCTAGCCATTAAGAACATTTTATCAAAATATTTTGTTAGTTTAGTCATTACTCTAGTTAAGTTTATTTTTCCCAACTTTCTTCTATAATATAATCTGTTTTTTATTCTATTGTATTTTTGTCTAACTGATGTAACTTTAAAACCCACTAGTTAAAAACATCATTTAGACAAAAAATACTTCTGAAGTCATCTTTCTATAAACCAAATAATATTTTTCATTGAATGTGTTATATACAAAGAACACTAAGAGAATTCTATAAATTTGAAATACATTAATTTTTGTCCCATATTTAGTTTAGCTTTACTAAGGCTGATGTAAAAATAAGCTGACTAGCTTTTACTTAGGCTGCCGTATAAATGGATATATCTTGCCTAGAATGTTTTCACACTAATTTTATTTGCACCACAACATGAGCCCCCACCCCCAGCACTGCAGGTTGAAGTCTTAGAAGACCTCAGTGTCTCCACTATGGCCAGAATTTTTGGATACAAGTAGCATGTGATCATCTTGCCTTGCACTGAAACCAGGTTAAAGAATTGGGGAAAATGAGACTTTCAACATACTGATCACCATTTTGAAGGCATTCCCCCAATAAAAGAATGAGTAGATCATAAATTCAAAAAATTAATTTATTGTCCAGACTAATGGGTTATATAAAAATATCATAGTCCAGGTAATTTAATTGCAGTGGTATTTAAATTTATAGTATTAAAATATAAAGTTACTGTACACAACCACCATCATTATATCTATGATCCTCCAACTCTGTTGTCATGTCACCTTGAGCTTGATATTCAGTCCATCACCTTTTCTTCCAAATTTGTTAATAAGTTCTTCAATACAAGGCCAAAGAACAGGATTTATACCTAAATAAAAATTGATTTTACCAAAAATTATTTAGGCAATATGAACATATATCAATTTTTATTAAACTAAGATATTCTATGGATTCTTTTTATATATATATCATTTTATACAAATCCTTATCATTCATTAGAATCAATTGCAAATAATCTAAGAGCAATAGCAATCATTCCACCCTGTAGATTGGTTTATATTTTTTAATTATGAAAATTATAGTCAATGCTATACTTACATTATAAGAATATACTTTACAATTTAATTCTCGGATGTTAAACTGTATGAGTTTATCTTTTGTTTTAATTGTTAAGTTCCATATCATTTTTCACACATTCAGTTAGATTTTGTGTAATTCATATCAGTTCTTAAAAAATAATGACTATTGGCAAATGCTGCTATTTCAGTTTCTGGACCATGTAAAATGGACAATCTATTTCAATTGTATTACAAAGTAATAATAACTTTTATAATATAAAATAGAATAGTTGGAGTGAAGTGTAGTACAGTGTTAAGAATGTCCTGTCTTTGATACCTTGGGTTTGATACCCAGAGCCTGACATGGTTGGTCCTTTGGGTTTCCCTAATGATAAGTGATAATGAGCATTTTTTTATGTGCCCATTGATTATCTTATTG
The DNA here is from genome assembly GCA_004027635.1 of Crocidura indochinensis. Classification (NCBI taxonomy): domain Eukaryota; kingdom Metazoa; phylum Chordata; class Mammalia; order Eulipotyphla; family Soricidae; genus Crocidura; species Crocidura indochinensis. Next base: position 16,237 of record PVKC010023827.1, read on the forward strand.
ATATTCCTCGGAGAAGTCTGTTCATTTCTCCTAATTTTTTAAAAGTACATCAGAAAAAGAAATATAAATATATCAATTATATATAGAATTTAGAATAACCTATGAAGAAATGCAATAGTTTAAATGGAGTTGTGGCGAACACTGTATGCCCCAGAGTATAGTAATCAAATGGAAGTAAATTGAGTGGAGGACTAACACAAATATGAAAGGATGTGGGACTGAACCCAAAAGGTCTCCGGTGCATTGGTGGTGTTAAATTTGAATTAAATATTCAAATCAAACTTTACCAATCAAATTTAAAATGGGCCTGTTATGAAGGCAAGTTGAGGAAGGGGAAGGTCATGGTGACATGGGATACTCTCTGGTTAATAATTAATAATAGTGGAGGGAGGTTGACACTAGTACACTGGTAGTGGGATTGGCCCAGAAACATTGGAGATCTTACATCTAACTATGAAGAACTCTGTAAAGCACAGTGGTTTCAATATGAAAATTTTAAAATAAGAAAGAAAAAATTTTGATTTCTCGTGTCTTGGCAGCCTCCACACCTGACTTCTGCCATCCCTATAAATCCAAATTCAGACCCCAGATACTATACTTGCTTTTTCACTTCCCAGGCCAACACATACACCCTACAATCCTAACTCTCTAGCACTGTTGCTTCTACCTTGACAGATTTACTCATTATATCTCACACTATTTCCACGTATACCTCCCGTTGTTGGGTGAGTAATGGCAGAAAAGGAAAAAAGCAACGCAATCAAGTCAGTTAGAGTACACATGGGAGGCAAATTGCCAAAGATTTACCCTTGGAACAGAGCAGGAACAATGGAGGAATTTAGGTAGAAACCCACCAGGCTTAATGAATGAAGGAAATAGCACA
>PVKC010023828.1:0-17220 GCA_004027635.1 Crocidura indochinensis
GAATATTAAGAAAAATAAAACAGAACCCATGTACAATTACTTTGTCCCTCAAGTCCCCAGATTGCAATACGTATTTCTTAGTAGCACATCAAGCATTCTAAAGCCATAAAATTTATGTAACTCCTTAAATTTTGAAGGCATAGTACATTTTTACATTTCCATGTATGTGCATATTAGTTTAAGTTAGTCTCAAAAATGGTGTTTTTTTTTTAAGGATAAGAGTCAAAGGAGCACAGTAAAAACGGCATTAGAGTGGCAATAATTGTTTGCATCAGCCCATCAAAAAGTGGGAGCCATGGATAGGAAAATCCTTGGCCTAAGTAAAAGGGGACCAAACCCCAGAAGTTTCCTGGCATAAGACCAGCTCTAGGTTCCAGGCATACTAGATTGCCCAATCCAAGTCGTTGTCTGTAGTGCCAACACACCCTTTGAGCTGATATATTTTTTTAAGTGAAAAAGGAAGTTTTGGAAACCCAATATTGTTTACGATTGACCTCTTTAATAGAAGAGTGGCTTTCAATTAGAGGGGATAAAACCAAGAAAGCAAATTTCATCGTCTTACATTCCAGCTCCATTTTATCTAATCTAGCATGCCCCATTATCCGAACCCAATTAAAAACCACAGCAGTGGTGCCCCCACCATTCACCTGAACCCATCCAAACCAGCACCATGTGGTGAATTGGCTTCTTCTTGGGAGTGACTGGACGCAAGTGTGCCCTCACTGCCTACCCAGACCCACTGAGTCCAGAAAAATATGGTGAGTTGGCTTCTCCCCAGGAGCAGTTGGTGGCAAGTGTGTCACACCTATTCACCTGGACCAGCAAGTTTAGCAATATGTGATGATCCAGACTCACCCTGGGCATCCATATACTTCTCCTTGTCAATGGCCCCAACACAGTATGTAAAAAACACTACAGTGCAAGGGTTAAAATGAGGAAACAACACAGACCTCCACCATGCTTAGATAATGAAGAAGGAGCTCTGATGACTCAACAAGTGCAAATCATCCATATAGACTCTCAGATAAGTACTTCAAAGAAGAAATATGGAGGATGTTCAAAGAACTCAAAGAAAGTATGGGAACTAATACTCAAGAAAATATGAAAGTAGAAATGAGAAAACTTCAAACTGAAATAACAGAGCTAAAAAACTTGATAGGTGAAATAAAAACAAACTGGAAAGTCTCACCAGTATATAACAGCTGCTGAAGAAAACATCAGTATACTGGAAGATTAACTTCACAACAACTCCACGAAGCAGAAGAGGTTGGAAAAAACCCTTATAATAAATGATCAGATGATGGGAAAATAACCTCAAAAATGTGAACAGAGGAAAATATAATTAATGGGTAACTCAATAGAAATAACATAAAAGGCATTAGAGTATCAACGACCCAGAAAGAAACCCCCCAATGAAGAAACAATTGTTGAGGAAATCACTGCTTTGAAGTTTCCTGAGTTAAAGAGTGCATGCAACTACATCTTGTGGATTACCAAAGAGAGCCAGCTCAAAATATGCAAATAAAGCACTCCAAGACATATCTTACTCACAATGATAAATACTACAGATAGGAATAGAACTTTGAAGTATCAATATCAAAAATGGAAATTACATACAAAAAGTATCCTTAAAATTTACAGTGGATTTATCACAAAAAACCCTCAAGGGCTTAAGACAGTGGTGGATTATAGTGAATAAAACTCAACGAAATGAATGTTTATCCAAGAATACTTCACTCAGCCAGACTTAAGTTCAGATTTAAAGAAAGGATACACAACTTAACAGGTAAACAACAGCTCAAAAACTTTACAGACACAAAACCAACATTAAAAGAAGAATTGAAGTGACTGATTTAAAGCAAGACAGACCCCCCCAAACACACCAAACTCCTACATAAATATGACACCTAATCTCAATATAATCATCTCTAAACAACAATGAACTAAATGTACCAGTAAAGAGACTTAGTGTGGCAAAATGGATCAACAAATTGAATCCCACATTTTGCTGTCTATAAGAAATACATCTGTATAGTCAGAGAAAATATACACTCAAATTAAAAGGCTGGAGAACAATCATTCAAAAACAACACAATTAAAAGGCTGGAGTGGACCATACTAGTATCAGACAACACAGACTTTAGGTTTAAAAGGTTTTAAGAAACATAGATGGGCACTTATTAATAAAGGATGTGTATACCAAGAAGAAGTCACAGTTCTAGAAATATAGGCACCCAATAATAAATTAGCAAAATACTTAAAACAACTATTAATAAACTTGAAGAAAGACATCAATAGCAAAACAATAGTAGTGTGAGACTTCAAAAACCATCTTGTCACCCCTTGATAGGTCATCCAGCTAAAGGTAACAAAGATATACTGACCCTGGAAAAAGAAATAAATGAGAGTGGTTTAGAATATATATATCAAGAGGCTGGAAATTGTTTCTGCTATCTTCTTAGACTATAATGCACTGAAAAGAGGTGAATTACAAATGAAGAAATAACCTTAAAAATTGATAAATAATTCACTACTGAACAACAAATGGGTTCAGAGATAAAATCAAGAGGAAATCAAAAGATTTCTGGAAACAAATGAGAATGAAGACACAAATTATCAGAATTTATGGGACACAGAAAAAGTGTTAATACTTTATTAATACTTTTACAAGTATTACCAGAAAGGCAAAAAAGGGCCCACAAAAATAAACTTAATGTGATACCTTCAGACATTGAAAAAAGAACAAAAAACTGATTGGATGTAGGCAAGTGGAAGAAAATAGTAAAACTTAAAAGAGAAATTAACAAACTGTAAATCAAAAAATAATCCAAAATATCAGTGAAATCAAGAGTTGGTTCTTTGAAAAAAATAAGCAATATTGGTAAAAACATTAGCAGTATTAACAGAAAAAGGTGAAAGAAACTTAACAACCAAAATAAAAAATGAAAAGGGGAATATCACTACAAGATACTAAAGAAATTCAAAGGGTAAAAAGACATTACTTTGAGAATCTTTATGCCACAAAACAAGAGAACCTGGAAGAAATGGATAAATTTGTGGACTCCTACAACCTTTTAAGGTTGAATCAAGATGATTAGAAAAATCTGACAAGAAATATCACTATTGATACAATGGAAAGGGTAATCAAAATGGCTTCCCAAAAACAAAAGACCTGCTCCAGATGGATTCACTAAATAATTTTTTAAATCTATAGTAAGATTTATTTTCAATCATTTTCAAGTTATTCTAGGAAATTGAAGGAATAAAGACACTCCCAAATAGTTTTTATGAAACTAACATCACCCTAATACAATATGCCCCACAAAAAGGAATTATAGATACATATCTTTAATGAACACAGATGCAAAGAACCTCAACAAAATATTAGCAGAATCCAACAACACAGCAAGAAGATTATATAACATAACCAAGTAGGATTCATACAGTGGATAAAAAGATGGTTTAATTTATGCAAGTCAATCAATATAATACACCATATTAACAAAAGAACAAACAAAAACCATATGATCAGATCAATAAATGCTGAGAAACCATTTGACAAGGTCCAGCACCCATTCAATAAGATGGGAATTGAAGGAACTTCTTTCAATATTGTCAAAATCATTTATCATAAACCCACAGGCAAACATTATTATTTCCACTAAGGATGGACACAAGACAAGGCTGCTCCCTCTCATCACTTCTATTCAATTTAGTACTGGAAGTACTTACTGTAGCAATTAAGCAAGAAAAAGACATCAAGGGCATCCACAGAGAAAATGAAGAAGTGGCTCTCATTGTTTACAGAATACATGATACCTTGTCTAGAAAATCCTAAAGACTCCACAAAATAGCTTCTGGAAACAATAGACTTGTACAGCAAAGTGGCAGGTTACAAGTTATTATGCAATAATCAACGGCTTTTCTATATCATATAATGAAATAAAAAAGATATTAAAAAATTCCATTCACAATTGTGCCTCAGAAAATCATGTATCTTGTAGTTAGCATAACTACAGAAGTGAAAGAGTTATATAAAGAAAACTATAAAACACAGCTTCAAAAAATAAAAAAGAAAACAATGTGTTTGTGGGGAGAAAGGACTTTCATCATTGCTGGTGAGAATGCAGACTTCTGGAAAATGTTATGGACATTACTCAAATATAGAATTGAGTTTCCATATGATCCAACAATACCATTCTGAGAGATATACCCTGGGACCACAAAAACACAATGCAAAAATGTCCTCTGCACTCCTATGTTCATCACAGCATTATTTACAATAGGTAGAATTTGTAAACAACCCAGACACCAGGCAACAGTTGAGTGGCTAAAGAAACTTTGATACATCTACACAATGGAATACTATGCAGCCATTGGGAAAGTTAAGACATGAAATTTTCTTATACATGAATGGACATGGAGATTAATTTGCTGAGAGAAATGAGATAGAAGGAAAGGCATAGACACAGAATAATCTCACTCATTTGTGGGATATAAGATAAACAATAGATAATATGGTAATAATATCCAGAGACAATAGAGATAAGGGTCAGGAGATCCAGCCTGGGGTCAAAAGCTTGTCACAAAGAACAGTGAGTACAGTTAGAGTAAAGAAGAGTCTACTACACTGATAGTTGGAAATGATCACTCTGGGCAAGAATAAAAGCTGTGATGAAAGGGAGAAAGTGTCAGCAAGGCACTTTCATTAACAATAATGTGAACCTCAGTGCCAAAAGCAAAGAAAAGAGAGGTACATCTATCTATCTATCTATCTATCTATCTATCTATCTATCTATCTATCTATCTATCTATCTATCTATCTATCTATCATCTATCCCTCTATATCATATATCTGTCAAGAAGCAAATTGCCTGCCCTAGAGATGGGTGGTGGGGATTGTTGGGGGAAACCAGAAACTATGGTGATGTAAAGGGTGTACTGTTATAGAATGTTATACATTGTATAAATGGAATTCAACAATGAATAATTTTGTAATCATGGTGCTTAAATAAAGCAATTAAAATAAAATAATTCTCAGAAAAAAGAAACTACTGAAGTTGTAATTGTGTAGACATATGCAGGTGAACTGGAAGAGGGGTCAGTGTAAAACTTAGAAGGTAGAGGTTTGTCTTGAAATCGGTCAACCTGGATTTGATCCCTGAACCACATGTGGTCCTTGAGTCTACCAGGACTATCTTAGAGCACAAGGACTATCTTAGAGCACAAGGATAGGCATAAACCAGAAACACCACCAGGTGTGTCTCCAAAATCTGAAAAACAAACATAACCTGGCAGGACAAACAAAAGATCAGGAGATAGCTCTAAATGAGGAACCAAGATCCTCTATAACATGAAGGAGTGGGCATGGAGAGAAAACAGATTTATCTGCTCCCCAAACTGAACATATGTTAAGAATATATATACACACTTGTATTTTCAGAGTTTATTATGCTGCTATATACACAAACTCATTTTATAAGTACCTATGTATAAAAACATAACATAGCAGTTTTGTTAATTTTGATCTAAGCAGTGTTTATTTTTCTTTTTCTAAAGTTTACTATGCAAATTTTCAAACATACATTAAAGGGAAAATTTTTAATAACCCATTATATAATTTCAACACTTAACAATTCATATAGGATTGAGAGGACAGTTGATAACATGTGGCCAATCCATTTTTAATTCCTGACAGCACATCAGATCTCCCAAGTTAATGTGTTTCCTAAGCACAAAACTATGAGTAAAACCTATGCACTGTTGGGAGTGGTTCCAAACTAAGAAAGAAAGAAAAAAACAAAACAAAACAACAAAGTGGCCTTGACAATTTCTGACATTACATGATAATTCACAACAATTTTGTTCAGATCTTCATTCAAATAACACAATTCTTTTCTATTTCCCAGTTTTTGTTTGCTTATTTGGGGCCCCAAGGTCTACGAGCATGGGACCATGCAGTGCTAAATACATGATCTTGCACTTGAACCACAACTCCAGCCTCTACAATCCCACTATATATAATATATATATGTATTTCTATCAACTACTTTAAAGAAATGGATGATTATTCTATTAAATGTCAGGAAAAATATGCTCCTTAACAAAACTTTTCACTGCTCTATCATCTTGTGTTGTGTTCACGGCTTGTTCCTGCCTCAGTGCTTAGAAATCACTCTCTATTATAGTCAGTAGACCACATCTGGTGCTGGGGATCAAATCCTAGTCGCTGTGTGCAAGGTAAGTGCCTTACCAGTTTTACTCTCTCTCTGACTCCTAAGACACTTTATCATTTTAGTAAATAGATTCTTATTCTCAATCACAAAGGAAACATAAATGTCTAAAAATTGAATTGTAATGGAATGGATATACTTGTATATTCATCAGCCTCCACTTAGCCTAAACTATTTTAAAATGACAAAAGAATGATTGAAAATATAAGTCATTTGCTAATTTAACTATTTATTATGTTATGATTTATACTACTTTTCATTTTAAATAATAATAAACTTTTTCTTTTTAATTGCATCATAGTTAAATAAAAGTGAATAAAACTTCACTTTGGAATTCAGTTCTTCCCCCCCACCAAACCTACAATGATAACATAATATGGGATATGATTTATCACATAGAACCTTGTTTCTCATGACTTGTACTGTTGATCAAACATGTGCCTATATTTTAACATATAAATTATTCTGCACTGGTCATCTTTTTATACTTTGATTTATTATTTTAAGATTATTATGTCAATTTCAGAATGTTTAATAATTATTATTTTCTAAAATTTATTTTATCTAATGAATATAAAGTGCATTTAAAAAGTATTCCAGTCTTTATCATCCAATCTTCCATATAAAAATATTAACTTATTCAATTTCCATTGAAAAAAGTCCCTATTATTAAATGTCTAGATGTATATAAATAGATTTCATTTTTTGTTTGTTTGTTTTTGTTTTGGAGTCACACCCAGCAGTACTCTGGGGTTACTCTTGTCTCTGTTCAGAAGCTGCTCCTGGCAGGTTTGGGGGACCATATGAGATGTCGGGGATCGAACCTGGGTCATCCCAGGTCGTCCACATGCAAGGTGAATGCCCTACTACTGTACTATCACTCTGGCCCCAGAAATAGACTTCTGAAAATATTTAAACTTCCACACATTGATGGTAATGTTGTCCTGGTGAAGGGGGGGTGTTCTTTTTATGACTGAAACCCCGCTACAATCATGTTTGTAATCAATGTGTTTAAATAAAAATATTATTGAAAAATATAAATTACCACACATATTTGTTGAGAACTTAAAATATACTTCACTGCTCATAAAATTATATGTATAATATTACTTCAGTAACAATATTGTAAACCACTATGCCTAAAATGAAATAAAAAGGGAGGGGGAGAAGAAAGGGAATATCTGCCAGAGGCAGATAGTGGAGAGAGCAGCAGAAAAGGGCAGATGTGAGAGAAACAACTAGGGCATTGGTTGTAGAAAATGTGCACTGGCAAAGAGTTTTGTATATTGTATGACTGAAACTCCATTAGGAACAATTTTGTATCTGTGGAAAACAAAAAACCAACTTTATTAAGAATAATCTTGAACCACAGTGTTTAAATATCTGGAAATTTATGAACTAAAGACTTGATGAGTCTAAAGTTTAAGACAAATAGAAATAAAATATAATTTTCTATTTACTTGCATATGTTCATTTTAGTAGAACATACAAAACAGATCAAAATAAAAGGAATATATAGTGATATTTAGATGTTCAACATAAGACATATCTTGGTTTAATATAATTTTTCACTCTAAGATCTTTACATATTTTTTTAAAGCAACCACATTTCTATTTAATAATGACACTTGTCAGTTGTTTGATTTTTTTCCTACTGTCAGAGTCTGGACAGACATTTTTTCAAAAAGTATTTTCTTTATTTAAACACTTTATGAACATGTTGTAAATGGGTTTCAGCCATCAAATGTACACCCCCCTTCAATGGTATAACTTTCCCACCACCATTGTTCCCATTTCCCTCATCTCCCACCCACTGCCTGTCTTAGAGACAGGTATTGTTTTCTTTTCTCTATCATTGTCTCTCTTTCTATAATTGTTCATGTAGATATTTCTTTAAATGCTTTTACAATTCTTTGTGGTAAGCTTCATATCATGGGATGGTCCTTCCTGCCCTCATCTCTATTGTCTTCATTCTAAGATTTTTATTGTCATTTTGAACTCTTAGTGTCAATAACATAAAATAAAAGTTGGCTGGCAGAAAAAATTAATCTGTTAGCTAAAAATATGAACTTCAAAACAATTCATTGACTGGACAATAAAATTAAATCACTAGTAATTTAAAAATGGTTAGTGTGGATAAAGATTATATTATCTTTTATATAAATAAGATTATCTCAAATATAGAAGCTAGAACAGCACATGCTTCATCTCTGATGTCCCTTGATGTTGGAGATAAAATCTGCTAAATTGAGCCTTATTTATTTTTCTTAATTGAGTCTTCTGAGTAAGTAAGATATGAACTACAGTTTTACCTGGACAACCAACCACTTCCATGTTCATTCAGGTTTTGGCAGGATTCATATCTTAGTTGCTCAATGACTGTGGGTGGTTGGTCACCCAACTCCTAGAGGTCGACTGCCATTTTTGCTATGATGAGCTTATTCGCATATAAACTGACTTGATATCTTCATAACAACTGGAAAAAACCCTCACCTTTGCACTACTTATTTAGAAAGAAATCATAGTTCCTGCCACTACACAGGAGCAGCCAGTCAGAGAGTTTGTCTATATACTCTGTGAAGGCAGGAACCATAAAGCCTCTTGAGACTATTTGCCATAGTGCTGAAAAGAATGGGAGAGATGAGGTCATCTGAGGTTACAACTCCTGCCAACTCAGTTATAAAATTAAGGAAGTTTCTGGAACAAGACCTGTGTAGTTATTTGTAGTGTTGTGAATAACAGCCGATATTGCTTTGTTGAATTCATGTCTTGTAGCACACCTCTCTTTTAGCACCTGTGTTTTCTAGAAGGCTGTGTCCTAGGAGTGGGAAGCTGCTTATAGATTATCTCCCCTTTAGGTGAATAGCTATGGAGATGGTAGGTATGTGGGTCTGACAAGGCAGCCACAAAGGCCTCCTGGCAGTAAACAGACCAGGAACACTTTAAGCCAGACTTTTGTTCTGGAGCCAAGAGCTTTTGATTAAATACTTAATTGCTATTGGAAACTTGTGTTGAGAGTGCACAATAAATGACCTGAGACACTCTGAGAATGCATTTAGTACCTACTGTTAAGCCTGCTCCCCAGTAAAAGCATAAAAGGAGTTGTGGAGCTCATTGTTGGTAAAACTGCTGGGCAAACAATTGACTTCCTGGCTGGACAACAATTCCCAGTACAGGTGATTCTGTGTGTGGCATTTGCGTTGTACATCTCCTTTTACCTTTCTGAATTCAGCTAGTGAAAAATTTCCGGCCCAGCGGGAATTAGTGCCTAATGGCAAGAGAAAAAGCAATTAGCATTTCCCAACAGCTAACCAAACACAAAAGCTTCTCCTAGCCTTGCAGGGAACACCTTTGACCATTCATTGTCCCTCCATGCCATACTTACAATTTGTGCTTAATTATACAGGAAAAGAGAAATCTTTTTCTCAGAAGACTCTTTGAGAACCTGTTGGGGAAAGCTTTCAATTTTAATTACAGAAGAAGTACTGGCAGAGGCAATGTTGAAAGGGAATTACCTTTCCTTTTCTTCTGATTCTGTAAAACAGCTGGCTAAACAGAACACTGCAGGTCTGTTTAGGCAACCTGCTCAGGGTGTCGGCAGACTGTGCTGGGGTTCATTTTGCAAATCAGCTGGAAATATTTCTTTGGGGCTTAAGGAAGCTAATTTAAACATTGCCTGTGTACAGAAACTTTAATCCTTCTTAATATGTCAGCTGTGTCATTGGAAAGGTAGACTGTCTGGTGCTGGCACACTGGAGATGCAAACCAAGAGCGTCTTCATTATTCAAACCACTAGCCAATATGTAGACAAAGGGGAGAAATAAGTAACGAATCATCTCAGTGACACCTCTATTCCTTGTGACAGGGTTTGTTTCAAAGCTGGTGCTCAGTTTCCCTACCATTTCCTGCAGTGAGCACCTCCTGTCCCTCTTTATGGTAATTGAGGCTGAGGCCCTAAGCCTTCAGAGACTTGTATCTTCTCACATGAGTGACGCTTCAGCGATAAACTTGAACTTAAACTTACTGAGGCGGAACTGAGGGTTCATTTGATAGCTAGTGGTTTTCAACAGCTCCGCAGGGCTTCGGAACGCAGCGTGAGGTAGATTGTTAATGTCCTGTGAGGGAAAACAATAACACATTTCATTAATGCGTTCATGTGTGAAGCATCCATTAGTGCACTGGAGGTATTAATGACGTTATGCTTCAAACTGACATGTGGGGCATGACAGGAATTGCAAGGTGGGATGGGAACAGATGATATGATGAACAAATATTTGAGTGGCTTTATTCGCCTACAGGTCAAATGGTGGGTGCAAGTTATGAAAGGGGATGAGGGCAGGTAGCAAGTTTTTTTGGTTTGTTTTAGCATAAAATTAGTGACAGAAAAACCAAGGAAAAACACTTACATGCATGGGCATATATGTGTTTTCTCTCTTACCAAAGAAAAGTTGGAGAGTAATTAGGGCAAGAAAACAAATTTACACAGGGATGATTATATCAGGAAGAAAGAGAAAGAGATCTCAGTTTAGAGCCGAGTTCAGTTATAATACAAACAAGTAGAGAATTCCAGGTTAGAAGTGGTGGGCAATGAGAATAAATTACTAAGAAGAAATAGTAATGTTAAGTACACCAAGATTATCTCTGGTATGGAGAGAAACAAGTTGGATGTGCCACAAAAAGACAATTCTGGGAAGAGTAATATTTTTTTCCTTTATCTGGATTTATGTTCAGTAAAAGTACATTGTGAACAGTTTATTTTATCCTCTGGATGTATTTCAAGCTTTAGTTTGAAGTTGGTATTGGAGTGTGTGTGTGTGTGTGTGTGTGTGTGTATACGTCCCATTTGGGAAACATCTAATATTTTTCATCATCCAATCTTCCTCCATAAGCAATAACTTCTTTAGCTAAGAGGTAATACATATACATATTAGTTCATCATATTTAAGCTCACTGTAGCTGAAGAGTAGATTTGATGACTTCTGAAATCAACTGTCTTAGAACGGAAGAACAGATTAGAGAAATTCCAGGTGATTTTTAACATCTTTATTTTTGGATAAAACCTCTTTTATGGTTATCTCAGTTCAGAGATGCTTCAATTTATCTTATCCTTTGAGTTTCTTATAGAGCCCAAATTGAGCAGTAATGTTATATTTTGTTGTTGTTGTTAATGAGACATATAACAAGTATTTGATTTTTAATTGTGTTGCAGCAGTTGAATACACACTGGAGATTTTATGTGGAAAAGGGGTTTATTAAGTGCAGATGAGGCAGGAGATGCCAGGAACATGGATTTCAAGGTGACACGCATAATTCAACATGAAAAGTCTGAGTGTTTAGCAGCTTCTCTAAGGAGCACACCATTTGTATTTCATATCCAAATCCCAACAGTTTTTCTTAGCTAGAGAAAGTAATTTTCTTTTGCTATTTAAAATTTAGGTGGGAGCCGGGAGGTGGCGCAGGAGGTAAGGTGCCTGCTGCCTTGCCTAGGACAGACCACGGTTCGATCCCCCGGTTCCCATATGGTCCCCTGTGCCTGCCAGGAGCGACTTCTGAGCGCGTAGCCAGGAGTAACCCCTGAGCGTCACTGGGTGTGGCCCAAAAACCAAAAAGAAAAAAGAAAAAAAAGAGAAAAAGATTTTAAAATTTAGGGATGACCAAATAGCAACCAAATTAATAAGAAAGAACTTCAAACATTGTGAGAATCACTTTCTATCCCAGCGCCATTTTCAGGATGTTACTGAAGAATTGGCTCTTATGTCTTGTATTTTTTAGGAAAGTAACATTTATATGTTTTATGTTATTTTTAGTGACCAGATCTTAGGTAAAAAGTTGAATGAGGGCAGGAAAGAATAAAATGCTAGCCACCTACTAAGATTTCTGTCAATTATTTGGCCAAAGTATAGGAACATTTGTTTTGTGTTATAGATGGCAAAAGTGGCCAATGTATCCCTGAAGGAGGGGGATAAGTAAGTCAAGTGGCTTATGTGTAGAAGAAAGTCAGAGCAATAGGAACAAATGAGCTCAGAAAATAATATTTCCTGCACTCTGCTTTCTGAACCCAGCAGTCTGAGTGCAATCAAAAGCTTATGAAATAATCTTTTCTAAATGAACTGGCACCTCAGCAGAGTGATAGAAAAGATGTTGTTACAGCCAGCCATACTTTGCACTATAAGGAAAGCAAGAAATTGGCACCAGAAAAGGGCTTTGCTTCTTCTAGTCAGACTCTGGTCCATGGCAGTATTCCTGCTCCATCTGAGCTCAGTCATAACAACACAGAGCTTTGAGTAGCCTCTATCAGGAAATCTATTTTCCATTCCTGACAACATCCCTAGAGACAAACCCTGAAAAAATTTGTGACAAGATGACAAATGGCTCAATTTGCTGAATAGTTTATAAGTAAAATGTATACAAATGAATTGCTCATAGCCATTCTCTTTTTTAATGGCTATCCCCTAAGTTTCACAAGACTGACATTCTGTGTAGTCTAGTATTTGCAATTTATTTCATCTTCATAGCTTTATATAAACCCAAGAACTTAAAATAGAAGAGCACTGAAAGAAGTTACATGTGGATTTTATTTAAAAATAGTGTTTCAAGGATCAAATATATTTATTAAACTCAATTTTCATTCAAATTCTAAATACTTGGATATATAACAAAATTCTATTCAAATTTTATTGCCTATTTCCTCATGAGAAAGGAAAATGTTACCTTGATAATTTTTTTTAAAAATTGCTTTTAAGACGGAATATTTATAACATCATACTTTTCTAATTTCAAAGTTTTTTTAATACATCTTTATTTAAGCACCATGATTACAAACATATTTGTATTTTGGTTTCAGCCAGTGAAACATTCCCAATACCAATACCCCCCCACCCCCACTCCTGCCTGTATTTGTGAAGGCATTCTACTTCTCTCATTCTTTATCATTGCCATGCTAGTTGGTAGTGTAGTTATTTCCCTAACAGCATTCACTACTCTTTGTGGCGAGCTTTACATTGTGAGCCAGTCCTTTAATGACTCTGTTATATTTTATTTTTCTTTTCCTATTAGACCTATGTTGGACTATATATAGTAATTTATTTCCATTTAATTATAAAATACTTTCCTTCTAAGTCAGAAATTATTACAATTCTGCCCCCCTGCTTTAGAAACCAACAGAGCATTCACTAATTCAAAATGGATTAATATAATAATATTATAACAAATGTTTTTCATTTTTTTCCCTTTCCAATGCATTATGTGCTTGGTCTTAAAAGTCCACATTGCAAGTAGTCAAGACTTTTACATGTTCTTTTAGCCATGTCTTTAACTCAGAAAGGGAGAAGCATTTGGCTACTTGGCCACACTATGGATTTTATTTTGATTTATGGCAAATTATTTTAATGTTTTACTTACTTGAAGTTAAGTCCAGAAAAAATGAAGAGATAAGAAAAGAAAAGGGGGGGCGGAGAGATAGCATGGAGGTAAAGCATTTACCTTGCATACAGTAGGACGATGGTTCAAATCCCGGCATTCTGTATGGTCCCCTCAAGTGAGCCTGCCAGGAGCGATTTCTGAGCACAAGAGTAAACCCTAAGCGCCACCGGGTGTGACCCAAAAACAAAAACAAAAACAAAAAAACAAAGAAAAGAAAAGGGAACAGTGATTTCCTGCGGTTTCCACTCTCTTCCTATTCATTTTTTTTTATTGAAAATATGGCATGCATTTTCTTTCTTCAGTTTTATGAAGCAAGCATCTGAGATACTATACTGCTCTGCAATGACTTCACATAGGCCTGTTCCAGCACACGTAAAATCATTTGAAGAAAAAGATGGGATTTCCAAGGACTTACTGTTATCTTAAACTTCTAAATTCCTCCTTTTTCTAACCATTGACTTAGTCATGACTTGGGTGACATTGTAACTTGAGTTACTTGAGTAACTTGAGTTGTATAACTCTGTAAAAAAAACAAGATCATATAACTTATTTTTTCTTCTTGACTAGCTAGTTCTTTTTATTTGCCATACTGGTATGCTTTAATGCTATAATGCAGGTTGTGTTGTAATAACATGAAGTGTGGGGACCTATTGTTTCCCATCTCTCCTGCCTCCAGATGCTCCATCTCTTGAAATGTTGAGCCTTCCTAAAGGTATATTCCTTATTACTGTACTAATGAAAGAGAAAAGAATAACAGCAATACAACTAATTAAAATTCTTTTCTGAACTGCATTTAAAATGTAAGAAGAGGGGGCCGGGCGGTGGCGCTGGAGGTAAGGTGCCTGCGCTAACCTAGGACGGACTTCGGTTCGATCCCCCGGCTCCCCATATGGTCCCCCGTGCCTGCCAGGAGCAACTTCTAAGCGAATAGCCAGGAGTAACCCCTGAGCGTCACTGGGTGTGGCCCAAAAACCAAAAAAAAAAAAATTAAATGTAAGAAGAAATATAAAAATATTTGTCACAACATATTTACATTTGATACAATGTATTTAACATAGCATGTAATAAATATGTAAAGTCAATATGGGGACCAGGGAGATGCCTGTTAACAAGATGTATGTACATTGCTTGGAGGAATCATTCCTCACAAATGAATCAATATATAATAAAAATAAAATGTAATTAATAAAAGTTGACATTCTTTTTCTGTCTTTAACCTGAGGAATATCTTATATGTAGAACATGTCTCAATTTAACTGAATATAAAGAACTCTATGGCCACATGTAGTGAGTGGTTATCATACCAGACAGTAACGGACTAGTCACTAGCACATGTGATTCAAATATCTATGTATTTGTGGAATGTTCAATTTATTAATCTTGTAGTTATTAATACGAATAATGAGAATAGAGAGTAATAAATTTTAGATATATTTTAGATTTTAATTTTGTTTTAGAGTTCTCAAAAAGCAAGATTAAAGTTTTATTTTCATGCTTTAATCATTGGTATATTTAACATGAATTTACTATATATTTTACTTTTTGTCCCCTTTGAGTTTTTGTGCCTTACTTGGAATCATTTATGGTTCTATGATCCAAATTCTCTACTGGATTGCTCAGAGGACCAAAGGTGGGAACTGGGAATTGAATCATTATCAGCAGTATTGCCTGAAAAATGTATCATCTACACTATCTCTCTGGTCCCTTGCTTTTCACTTTTTTCAAAGAAAATTCTTTTGTGTGTGTGTGTGTGTGGTTTTTGGGTCACACCCAGCAGTGCTCAGGAGTACTGGCTCCATGCTCAGAAATTGCTCCTGGCAGGCACTGGGGACCATATGGGACGCCGAAATTTGAACCGGTAACCTTCTGCATGAAAGGCAGACCTTACCTCCATACCCCAAAGAAAATTCTTTATGTGTGTTCTGATTTTGGCTACCTTATGACAATATGGAGCAACAATTTACTCTCTTATTGAGCTTTGAGATCACTCCTGGCAGGACTCCAGGGATTATATCGGGTATTGGGGCTCGAACCTCAATCTCACATGTATGGCAAGAGTCCGACCCTCTCATTATCTCTGTACTATCTCTTTGGCTTACTTTTTGTCCCCTTTGAGGTTTTCCTCTTTGAAAAATATTTAACTTTGATCATTAGAATTGAAATTAAATTGAAATCCCTGGAAGAACTCTATTTTTATGTTTAAAAATATGAATAGAGGGCAAGAGGTTTTTTCAGGGCTCTTGGCAGCTAGACATCTGCAGCTAATCCTGGGTTGGGACCATTTTATAAACTGGGTGAGAGACAAAGGGCATATATGTCTGTACATATATATGCATATATGGTACAAGGAAAACATCCTACTTGCTATAGTATTAGTCAGGCCAGAATTTATAGTATATTATTATTTTTGTTGTTGGGCCACACTAGCTGTGCTTAGGGCTTGTTTTTGGAACTGTACTCAGAGATTATGTTCAAGGGACAATCGGGGGTTCTGGGGCTGGTCACTTGAAAGGACAATGCCTTACTAGCTTTGGTATTTCAGCACTTATATTCTTATATTTATATGATTTTAATATTATTTTGTTTTTGTAGCATAAAATAGTACCTCCTTAAATATAAAAATGTATACACACTTTAAGTTTTTTTTAGTGGCTGGAGAGATAGCACAGTGATTAGGGTGCTTTCCTTGGACATTACATACCCAGATTAGGTCCCAGCACCCACTTTGATTCACCGAGCTTTATCGGGAGTTATTCTTCAGTGCAAAGCCAGGAATAAACCCCGAGCTTTACCATTTTAATCCAAAAAAGAATATAAATGCAGATAATAACATATCAGAAATGAATAAAATCAACTGTGAATCAGGTTCTTGGAAAAATCTCTGGCTAATTTTCTTTTTTCAAAACTATTCATTTATATTCCCCTTCTCCTTTATATCATTTTCCCTTTAATATTTTATATTTGGTTATATATACATTTTGAAATCTTATTGAATTTTTTAAATGTTAATTACTGGTTTATAGAAGAGTCTAAGTTTTGAATTGGTGTTAGCTACCCAGTCCTTAGTTCCAGTCTAGACTTCTTTGTTCCTTAGGTATCTGCTCTATAAGAGAGCATGTTCCAGTATTCAGTTTTCCAGTTCCTTTCAGACTAAAAAATATCCCATTTTGGGGTGTGTGTGTATGGGGGATGGTGGTTTAGGCTACATCCAGCAATGCTCAGGAGTTACTCCTGGCTCCATATTTAGGAATTATTTCTGCTGATGCACATGTGGAACATATGTAATGTGGAGATCAAACCCCCATCGGTTGTGTGCAAAACAAATACCCTACCCTCTATACTATCACTCTGGCTCATTTTGATTTTTGATGCAGAGTGAGTCCTATTCATTTTAATACTTTAAGTCCAAGGCTGAGCTCGTCTACTATCCCAGATCACATTAATACTAAGTTGGATCTGTGTGTTAGGTGGTGTGGGGGTGCGACTGATGGTGGTAGTTGTACAATGCAGAATACTCTATAAAAACTTTTGTTCTGTGACATGAGGCAATTGGCTCAGGCACCTG
>PVKC010023829.1:0-17112 GCA_004027635.1 Crocidura indochinensis
GAGGTTGTTGGTTCAGTGGAGGACCAGAAGTTGTGATATAGCTTAGGCCCTATGGTGTCAGAAAAATCCAGACCACCTGAAAAGTGCTCAGGGGCCTCCAAGGTTGCATTTAGGATTCTCAGGGGTCCACAAAGTGCCAGGAATAAAACCTAAAACAAACTCATGCTACACATGCACCTTACAGCTGTACAATCTCTCAGTTCTTTAGTCTATTTCTATTAAATGCAAAGGAGTCCTAAGTAGGCCTCAGGTCTTCTCCGAACTAATACAATATTACTTCTCAACTTGTATCAGACTGCTTACAGGAAAAACAGCATTTTTCATAGAGCCTTGGATAAAGGGGCCTCCTTTGTATTATTACTAGGATAAAAACACTCATACTTAAGCGTCTTAATTTTTGTGATTCTGTGTGCATGTTACATTTCTCCCTACAAAATCGTTTAGAGTGCTGCTCAACTGACAAATGTTTATTTTCATCATTTTATCATCAATCAAACATGCTTCTTAAAAAATAAAACTTTTTTCTAGTTGATGTTGATAGTTTTATGGTCTTCTACTTTATTATTCTACTTGCCAAGTTGCTTCTAGGTAAATTTGCATGCTAGTTATGGTGACCATTCCATTATTTTTCCCAGTTTATACTTTATATTCTTACTTTATTTGATTCCTGACTATACTTTATGTTCCTTTCAACTAGCCTGTATTCATCTATCTATGTATTTTTATTAGAAGTTGATTTCAATATTTCTTGTGAAACTGTGGAACAGAGATTACTTAAAATTCATACCAATAAAATTTGGTTCTATTCAGATTTTTCTTTGGATTAGAGAAATTAATTCCAGGAATTTTTCTTTTCTTTTCTTCGTCTCTGGTCTGACAGAAAAAAAAATGTTACAATTCATTAAACTGCCCCATGATCCATCAACTATACTGGAAGCATTTTAAACAAAAGATAGTAAAACAAAATTTAGTATAATAAAAAATTTGTAAGGCATGTTGCCATATAGTTAGGAATGATAATACAAAATACATCCCAAATCCAAGTTCTTCTCATCATTCCATCTATCAATTCTGCCACTGCTATTCTTATGCATCAAAGAGTAACATCCTCCAGCTTTTTCTCTACAAAATTTTACATAAATTCTTACCTAATCAGCTAGAT
Organism: Crocidura indochinensis; assembly: GCA_004027635.1. Taxonomy (NCBI): domain Eukaryota; kingdom Metazoa; phylum Chordata; class Mammalia; order Eulipotyphla; family Soricidae; genus Crocidura; species Crocidura indochinensis. Next base: position 1,163 of record PVKC010023829.1, read on the forward strand.
TATATCCCTCCTCTACCTCACTCCCTAATAAGCTCTCCATTTCACCCAGAAATGCCCAAGTTCTTGTAGAGATCCATGGTCTTTGCTAATATGGTACCTTGCTTTCCCAGCCTTCATTTCCCTGCATGATCCTGCAGACTAGTCTGCTTGTATTTTTCCTCAATATTCCAGGTACCCGCCCAATTATGTAAATTGGCTATGTTAGGTTGGATTTCCCCAGGTCCACATGATTTATTCCCTCAGCATATTTACAGTTATCTTAAATAGCACCTAACCAGTAAAGAGAGTAGTTTTTAAAATTTTCTTTTTGGGCTATATCCAGTTGTTCTCAGAATTTACTCCTTGCTCTCTGCATAGGGATTACTCCTGGAGAGCATGGAAGACATATGAGGTGCCAGGTCAGCCCTGTGCAAGGCAAATACTTTTAGACGTACCTCTCAGGCCCAAAGAATGTAGTTTTTATATTTGATCCTACTGCTTATGATTCTTCTTGTAACATTAAAATATATTGGGGTAAGGCCATATAATAGCACAGTAGGCACAGTAGGTAGGGCATTTGCCTTGCATGTGGCTAACATGGGATCCCCACACCTGGTCTTCTGAGCCTACCAGAGTGACTTCTGAGTGCAGAGACAAGAATAACCACAGAGCCGCCAGGTGTAGCCTCAAAAACCCCCAAATATACATATTTATATATTTTTGCCACACCTGCAATGGTGCTCAGGGTTCACTCCTGGACCTGCTCAAAGCATCTTATGTGGTACCAGGAACTGAACCCTCATCAGCCTTGCAATGCAGTGCCCTCCCTGATATTGCACCCAGCCTCAACATTAAAACTATTTTTAAGGGGCTGGAGAGATAGCACAGCGGTGTTTGCCTTGCAAGCAGCTGATCCAGGACCAAAGGTGGTTGGTTCGAATCCCGGTGTCCTATATGGTCCCCCATGTCTGCCAGGAGCTATTTCTGAGCAGATAGCCAGGAGTAACCCGAGCACCGCCGGGTGTGACCCAAAAACCAAAAACAAACAAACAAACAAACCATTTTAAAAGCTTCAGAGTTGAGAACCGAGATTTTTGTTTAATAAGCTGATTTTTTTTTTTTTTTTGGTTTTTGGGCCACACCCGGCGACACTCAGGGGTTACCTCCTGGCTATTTGCTCAGAAGTCGCTCCTGGCAGGCACGGGGGACCATATGGGGGAACTGGGGGATTGAACCGCGGTCCGTCCTAGGTTAGCGCAGGCACCTTATCTCCAGTGCCACCGCCCGGCCCCCTAATAAGCTGATTTTATTCCCTCACTCAACTCATGACTGTCCTTTAATGTCAACAAGTTCTAATATCAGATACTTTCTAGATCAGTTTAAGCATGTAAGTTGCTTTTCTATTACCTTGCCGATTAACTTCATTTTGAAGTAGCTCTTCCATCGCCTCTTCCTCAGCGATATCTAAAGGAGTGTCCCCTTCACTGTTAACTGCTCCTACGTGTGCTCCCTGACCAATCAAAAACCTGCAAGATCAAAGGGAAGAGAGTAAAGCAAATTCATTATTACTGATGTAAGACTCAATGACTCACTCTATAAAAGCAGCAATGAAAAGTAAGGTTAGTGATTTTTTTTAAGTGTTTTAAAAAATATAACAAAGAGCAGAAAGCTAATATAGCAGTTAGGATATCCTACCCTGGGCTCGTTTCCTAGAACCATTTGGTCCCCAGAGCAACACCTAGGAAACTCAGGTATTCTCAACATTACAGAGCCCAAAGCACCATTGAATGTCTGGGTTCTTCATGATATTGACCCGGTTAACAAAAATGGCCGAAGATGTGCCTGGGTCTCCTACACATTGCCTGAATTGATGCCTCTGTCCAAACTACTATAGAGGGCAGTGTGAGTAGTTCAGATAGGGAGCAAATGCATTCGTGTAACAGGTAAATTTGTGGGTTTATGCTCCATGCTATAGCTATAATCACAGCCATCAATCACTATCACCACCAGCAAAATAAATACCTACAAACGTGAATTCTTTTAATTTTTATTTCACATCTCTATGATGTAAACACACTGCTTTACTAATAAAGAAATATTTCTAATTATAATTGTGTCACTAAATCAGGTCATTTCAAATGGCCTCCACTATGATTTTTTAGTATTTCTATCTTAGCTGGTTTCCTAACTGATCTACATAAAACCCGTTTCATACCAATGAAATAGTTCTTAACTATGTGCTCAAGGAGGGGGATCTAAAATACCAGTCAATGATTCAGACATATTAACATTCGTGCTCATCACTATGTGCAAAGCAGTTATAAGAAAAATGAGGGTTTTAAAGAGACAGAAATATAGCTTCAAGATAAATATTTTTTTAATATTTAAGTCAAATCTAGTAAAACTGATTCCAGTTTGACTTTAATTTTATTTTTCAAAATCTAATAATTAAATTCTAAGAAATAGCTTAGATGTCATGAAGCTCACCAAATATCCAGACTAAAAGGTTACAGATCTCTCAATGTAAGCTTCATCAATGAATAAATGGGAATAGGTAAGCTAGTGAAAGAGATGTGCAAAATTACAGATAAATTATGTTGAAACCTGAAGTTAATGGATGAAAAGAAGTAAGAGATACTTAGACACTATCACCTGGATATGAGAAGTGAGGATAAGGAAGATGTTAAAGATAAAATAAAGTTCTTGACTTGTATGATGTGATAGATGGATGACACTAATTAGTGGTTCACAAAAATACTGTCATTTCTTACATCTGATTAAGAGATTAAGAGATAATTACTGGGGCTGGTGTGGTGGTGCTAGAGGTAAGGTGACTGCCGTACCAGTGCTAGCTTAGAACGAACCGCAGTTGGATCCCCCGGGGTCCCATATGGTCCCCCAAGCCAGGAGTGACTTCTGAGCACATAGCCAGGAGTAACCCCTGGGCGTCACTGGGTGTGACCAAAAAAAAACCAAAACAGACAAAAAAAAAAAAAAGAGAGAGAGAGAGAGAGATATTACAAATACTTCTTCCCCCAATATTCTCACACAGCATTACAGTTTCATAGGACAAAGGATATGGTTCACATCTTGCAGGTTTGAGGCCCTAGGTTCTAATATGGCCCTGTCCTCTACCTGCATCACTAGGTATAGTACCATAATAATTCAAACAGTGCTTTTTTTTTGTACATAGTACAGTTTAGTTATCAACTTTCAGACTATGACAATGAGACCCTTTGTAAGATATGCCAATGTCACAATTTTAATTTTTTTGTTTTGTTTTGTTTTTGGGCCACACCCAGCAGTGCTTAGGGGTTACTCCCGGCTCTACGCTCAGAAATCGTGCCTGTCAGGCTCGGGGGATCATATGGGATGCTGGGATTCGAACCACCATTGGTCCTAGGTCAGGCGCTCCAGCCCCTTAATAATTCTTTTTTTTTTGGTGGGGGGGGGGACAAATTTTCTTTCAATGTAGTTTTTTCCTATAATTCTACCATTTAATTGTACTAAGCAATATTAAGAAAATTATTGGTACCTACCAAGAGGAAGGATTCAGGGAGGTTGGAAACTTAATGACCTGGGTGGTCAAATAGTGCTTTTTAAAAAAAAATTGTCAGAAAGAAAGGGAATATAGATGGAGAAGGGGTAAAAAATCCTTTCTGGTGGGAATGGGAGATTTTTTTAAATACAAGCTTTCTGCTTTAAAATTTATTTTGGTATGCATATTAGACCACAAAAAATAAACACCATTATCAACACCATTTCAATATGTGGCCTGTTTTACTTAATATTTCATAGACATTTCTCCCTTTCATTTTTATAACCTCCTCTACAGAGGTCATAACTGAATTGGGCAGTTTTTTCTGTTCTAGACATAAAATATATGTATAATTAAACAAGAATATTTAGCACTATTTCCTACAATAAATGTAGAAAAGTGAGTGAAGAATGGTGGTATGGTTCACTTGTATAGTACAAGTGGTGGTGGTTTGACATTGCTTGTTTCAATCTCTGGGTAAACACAGGAGTATGAAACTATTCTGTTCTAACTTATGTTAATTATGTATTATGTGCATAGTTATATACATGGTATATGTTGTCTGCTAAGAAATCATATAATTAGGAAAATTTAAATAAAACACTCCTATTCTTCTCAATTATACTAAAAACGTTTGAGACAGAAAACAAAAGGACTAACTTCAGAGTGGTTGCAATGTGTGTGGCAGAGGAAGATATATGGGAAGCAGCCTTAAGAAATTACTAGATCAGGGGTCGGAGAGATAGCACAACAGTAGTGCGCTTGACTTGCATGTGGCTGACCCAAGACAGACCTGGGTTCAATCCCCAGCATCCCACATGGTCCCCCAAACCAGGAGCGATTTCTGAGCGCAAAGCCAGGAGTAACCCCTGAGCGTCATCGAGTGTGGCCCCCAAAATAAAACAAACAAAAAAACAAACAAAAAGAAATTACCAGGTCAAAGCCAAATAGAGACATCTAAAAATTATATAAATAGGAAAGAAGTTAAAACAACAGTTAAGCTCCCAAACTTCTGGCAGAAGCAGAGCCTAGTATAACCACTGAGGAAAATATTTAAGAATATATATGATGTATATAACTATCCCATGAACATCAAAACTATCATTTGCAAGTATAATATGAAATACTTTTTAACATGTTTAGTATACACAAAACAGAAATATGTACAAACATATACAAATATTAAAATATATAATCCCATGGGCTTCAATTATTTTTCTAACTCACTCTCAAAAAGGCAAAGAAGGAACAAAATATAACTCAAGAAAATGAAAATGAGGGGGCCCGGGAGATAGCATGGAGGTAAGGCGTTTGCCTTTCATGCAAAAGGTCATCGGTTCGAATCCCGGTGCCCCATATGGTCCCCCATGCCTGCCAGGAGCAATTTCTGAGCATGGAGCCAGGAGTAACCCCTGAGCACTTCCGGGTGTGACCCAAAAACCAAAAAAAAAAAAAAAAAAGAGAGAGACCAAGGGAATCCCTGAGAGTAGCTGCAGTGCTTGCAAGCCCAGGGAATAGAAGGGAAACCACCTTAAAAACTAACAGATCATTAAAGGGTGGTGGTGGTGGTGCCTAGATCACTCTCAGCCCCCAAGAAAAGAAAAAGAGTGGAGGAGAGGGAGAGAAGAGACAGATGAGACACAATGGAAGACAAGGGTCAAGGAAATTCAGGTACATTGGTGGTGTTAAATGAATAACAGATCTAAATGTCCAAACCAGAGAGTTAACAGTACTGAAATTGTGAGACCAAACTTTTAACAACAAACTTATAAAGGTCAAGATGGCAGGGAGTATGGGATAAACTCTGGGAACATTGGTGAAGGGAGGTTGACACTGGTGGGGGCAATAGGTGCTGGAACACTGTACATCTAAAACTCAATAATAAATAACTTTGTAAATCAGTGCTTTAATGAATTTAAAAAAATAAATGTAGGAATTACTGGGTCATAGTCAAATAAGAAATCATCTAAAACTCGAGTAAAATTATTTAATTTTACTTAAACTTACTATACATACTCGAATATAAGCCGTCTTACCCCCCCCCCCCACACCAGAAAAACAAAACAACAAACTAGTAGTAATAGTAGGCATGTACTGTCCAGTCGTCTTCTGCAGTCTGCTGGAGGGGGCGGTGCTTCAGCTCAGTCTACAAGTCAAGGATGAGCTGAAGAGTTAGGCAGCTCAACTATTTTACCCATAATATTCTGTGCTTTGTATGACAGTAGTGATGATCTGCAAATTCAGTAATGATGACAATGTCTATGGCTGATACCCTCACATCAGATACAGCTGAAGCTCTGTTTGGACATACAGATGATGAGGAGGAAGAATCCATTTTGAATGATTTAACCTTTGTGATTTAGCTTGGTTATCTGTTAAGCTACAGTTTTCTGCACTCTAAAGTTTTAAAGTTATTGTTGCTAGTTTACAGTTTTTCTTTAGCAATAAATATTGAAAAACATTTAACCTGATTCTTCAACTATTGTAATTGTTTCAGGTATATATTTTTATTTTTGAAATTTACCGCTGCTGCATTTTCCACCTCAGCTTATACTGGAGTCACTGTTTTCCCTGTTTTTAGGGTAAAATTAGGGGGAGGGGGTTGGTCTATACTCAAACATATATGCTATTCTGTGATCGACAAGACTGTCAATGATAGAGGAATACAAAGTCCACAGAATCCACCAGCAGTATTGTATTACAATCATTTCCATCAATATCACACAAGGTCCCCCCACTCCACCTCAACAAATTAATTTAGAAACATTATTAGTTTGGTTCACACGTGCTAATGCAAATCTCTGTCCTCCTGACAGTTTTATAACATCATTAATTTAAAATATTAGAAGCTGAGTTAATAAAGTGTGTGGTTTAGGATTCTGTGAAGTTTAAATAAGATCATCTTAGAAAATGAAATAAATATACTGCTGCATTCAAAAATCATCACATTGATCAAGAAATGTTTAAAATAATGTGAAACAAAACTTCTGACTCACGATAAGGGACCCAAAAGAATAAAAATAAGATTCAGGTCCCCTTCAGAACAATCAAGGTGAGGAATTTGAAGCAAATCATCTGACAACTAATTATGAAAAAGATTTTAATATTCCTAGAAAAACGTCACATAGAAACTTCAAACTGAAAGTCAGAAGAGTAGTAGTTAAGAATTTCCACCCAAATAGTTTACTTTGTTAAGTGGGGGTAGAGATTTAGTGAACTATCTGATGGGAATAAAAGTCTTCACAGGTTCCGTGGCTAGTAAATCTAATTGTTACCATAGTGGAGGTGCTAAAATGCATCATTACCGCCAGAGCAAGCACCCCTCAAAAAAAACATTACTACCACATTTCCACTACCTTTAATTTTTCCCGACTATTCAGAGCCAAATATTCCTTATCTGTTTTCTTTTCTTTCTTTTTTTTTTTTTGTGGTTTTTGGGTCACACCCGGAAGTGCTCAGGGGTTACTCCTGGCTCCATGCTCAGAAATTGCTCCTGGCAGGCATGGGGGACCATATGGGGCACCAAGATTCAAACCGATGACATTTTGCATGAAAGGCAAACGCCTTACCTCCATGCTATCTCCCGGGCCCCTCTCTTTTATTTTCTAAATCTACTTGTGATCTTGTTTTCTTGTTAGCTTTTTAGCCTAACAATCTTCCTAATCCTCCAAGCTGCATCAGTCCCCAAATTAACTTTGTTTCTGTTTGGTTTATATGGGTTCTCCCATGCAGCGATGGAGCCTAATGATTCTCAGTCAAACATTCAATGCTCAATGAGAGGGCCCAGATACAGTGCTGGTCAAACTCTGTGGCTTGAGGTTTCCAAGGCTAATTTAGAGATGCTCAGGGATCACAGGTGATGAGACCAAATTGGGTCAGTGCATGTTTCTGTATTATCCCCCAACCCAATCTGTAAGTTAAAATTTACCCCAAGACGTCAAGATTCCTTCAGGTGTTCTAGTGCCAGTTCACATTCCCAGCTTTATTACTTTCTCTTCATAAAAGGATGTTTCTAAAGCCAGACTTTTAAACCAATAAACCAGGCCCAATATTTCCTTGGTTAGAGAAAAGCTGATTAAAGCTTGACATACAGAAATAAAATCAATTACTTCTTCCTCAATGTTCCTTTATATATATCCTGAACCAATCATTCTTTTATTGTTAACTGACTTCATATGTACTGGTATTCCTGAAGACTAGGAATTGAAATGCAGTGAAGTATTTAATTGTACAATATACTCTTTCTAGGGAATCAGCGCTGGGCCTTGAAGCTGAGCTAGAGGGGTGGTGCAAGTGTTCCATGTTTGTATGAAGCACCTCAGAACTCTAGCTTCACCTAAATGCTGCACATTGCATCCTAGGGTTCTGAACTCAAATTCAAAAAGAAGAAAATGCAATGTTTATCCAACTTGGAATTTTACGAAACTTTCTGGCTGTTCTGGTGAAAAATGGGAGGAAGCAGATAGTTATGGTTTGCGTTAAAAACAAGAGTTTTATTAAGAGAAATGAAAGAGGTAATGGAAAATGGTCAAAACTGCATCTATCTGAATAGTCAGTAGTTTCAATTGACTCTTGAATAAAGGTTAGAGTGAAGACGTGTGTGTGTATGTGTATATATATATATATAAAACTAGATATAAATAAATCAAATATTTAAGTTATAGTATCCTTAAATAGATGAGTTAAGGAATAATAAAGTAACCAAGCTAATGTTTCTTTTTCCATGCTGCAAACAAAACCATGAAAATGTCTGACAATAATCCTACCACAGCATTTTAAAAGAAATCTGCAGTAGTGCATTTAAAATTACTCTAACCAAGAAGGAAATATATAACTAACCCCAATGAGTGTATGCATGTGTGTACATGTGTGTGCAGGCTTGTGTGGACTCGAGTGTGTGCTGGTGCCCATCTATGTCCTCAGCTGTGCCCTACCCCACTTCCTGTGCATCCTCACCTCTCCCAGGCTTAGGAAAGATATTGGCAGGGGTTGTCCCTAACCGAGTTCTCAGTGGCTGGCACTATATTCCCATTTGACTGGAGAGGAGGGGCTCCCTGAAAAGATTCTGGCACGAGCAGCTTGGAGGGGTCCAAAATTCAAGGACAGAGCCCCATTCCAATGGCAGCTTCAGCCTTCCTCTCTCTCTAGTGACAAATGAACCACATGCCAGGCAGACACAGCCTCTTAGGCCTGCAGCCTGGCCTTCCTCCACCTCATCTCTCTCATCATGTTGCCAGTTTTTATCCGGGTAGGCTCTGCCCCTGGGTAGATGCCCTTACTGCTCCCTCTGGCTCCCTTCTCAACTAACCCTTTCCCATTCCTGCCCCATGGCACTCACACTCTGACAATAATCTTTTTTTCTTTATTTTATTATTATTTATTATTTTTCTTTGGTTTTTGTTTTGGGGCCACACCCAGTGGCACTAGGGGTTCCCGTTTCTGCATTCAGGAATCACTCCTGGTGGATTCGGAGGACCCTAAGGATACTGGGAATTGAACCCAGATTGGCCCTGTACAAGGCATATGCTTTCCCCACTGAGCTATCATTCTGGCCCCTGTATGGGCAATGTTCAGGGGTTATCCTGCCTCTGCACCTAGCAACCACTCCTACAGTGACCAGGGGACCCTATAAAGTACTAGCAGTTAAATCTGACTTTCTTGGCCACCTCCAAGGTAAGTACCCTACCCAGGGTATTAGTTCTCTGGCCAGGAACACTCATCCATGACGCTTTGGGATTTCTCCCCTGGGAAGAAGCTGCTTTCACACAATTTCCAAAATACCATACTGAGGGGAGCTGACACTGATGCTGGCTCATGCCTTCCCACTTCACCACTAACTACCAAGTACTGCATGGACTTGCTGCACGGAGCATGGCCAACTGCATGCGCATGCACCTGGCAGGAGGTATGGGACCAGCAACAGGCTGGTACCATTATGCGGTAAGCACTCGAAACGAAGCCTTGTGAGACAACTGCTTATAGTTCCTGGCCTGGAACCTGTTCACCATGACAGGCAGCCCTGAGTGGGGTGCTGTGAGCCCAGAGTTGCTAGTGCAACTGCTGCCACACTCCAATCTGGTCCTGTAGGACGAGCTGGAACTGTGGCTGGGGTGCATGTGCGAGCGTTGCTGTGGCCTCACTCACGGTGCGCCATCACTACCCCCAAGATCCCACCGGCAAGCTGTTCCAGCTGCAGGCACACTTGGCTGACCTGGCAAGCCATAGCCCAGCCATGACTGATATCTTGCTAAAGGTTTACCAGTTCCATTCCATTGCACTTCACCAAATTCTTCGATGTCAATGGCAGCACCTTCCTGCCCCGCAACTACCTCGTGCTGGCCTGGGGTCATCAAAAACCCTGCCTGCAATGACGGTAGCATCAGCTTCCAGATGCAGCTGGAACATGCTCATCTCCCAGTATGGCTGCCCGGCACTCTGCGGCCCATGTAGATGTGGCAGGTACTACATTGCCAGCTGTGCTCCCCGAGGACGGACAGCTGCGGCTCATGATTACTCCTGCCATCAACAGAGCCTAAGCAGCTGGAGTGAGCTTCCAGAAGACGGTGTTGGTGGTGGTGCGCTAGCATTGCCGCCTGCTGGTCCACCATGCCTACAGCTTTCACCAGAGCAAAGAGGAGTACGGCAACTTCCTGGCGGCCGACTGACCCACAGAGATGCCAACTCTGGTGGAGAAAGTCCTTCACCTGCACCTCCTTGTCAAGCTCGTCTTTCACATCTTCAACCAAACCCCCAAGTACCCAGGCAGGGCTCTGGGGTGGGATGTAAGGCCTAGAAAGGTGTCTGTGAGGTCCATCTCATGGCGAAGCGCTGGTTTGCACTGGAGCTCAGTGACGGGCAAGCTATGATGGTAGGCCAGATGTTTGATACAGGCTGATTTCAAGTATTTGGTTGAATGAACCAATGTTTAGAGAGAAAAAAACTCAAAAAATCTAAAGCATTTCCTTAAATATTTACAGGGAAGTAAAAAAAATTAAAATTAAATCAATTAATCAGAATACAGAAGAAATATTAGAATAATGATCACATTAACCAAAATGTTTATGAAATAATTTGCTACATCGTTCAGATATAAAACATTTTTTCGGATTATATTAAAATTCCTATAATTAAAAAAAGCAATTTTGGGGCCGGGAGATAGCATGGAGGTAAGGCGTTTTCCTTTCATGCAAAAGGTCATCGGTTCGAATCCCGGTGCCCCATATGGTCCCCCGTGCCTGCCAGGAGCGATTTCTGAGCATGGAGCCAGGAGTAACCCCTGAGCACTGCCGGGTGTGACCCAAAAAAACCCAACCCACCCCCAAAAAAAAGCAATTTCAAGGCTATACTGAGAATGCAAATAAATTATATTCATTTGTCTACCAAGATGGACAGGATGATTAAGATTAGAATGTTAGTAATACAATGGAGTACTAAGAACGGGAAGTGAACAGATAGGTGTTGGAACATTATAGGACTGAAATTCAACTACAATCTATAAACTCTATCATGGCGATTTAACAAAATATTTTTAAAAAAACTTTTAAAGAAAATAAAAAGAACAGCAAGAAATATTTATTTCACATCTACAAAAGTAATAACTCATTTTAAACAGTAACTTAAAAGGGGACAGTGCTCTATAGACTGGAACACATGCTATTTTGCATTCTGGAGGCCAAATTTGGTCCTACCCATGCATAGGCTTCTGGGCACTGCCAGAAAGTAGCTCATAGAACTGCTGGATAACTTTGAAAACAAATTGGGAGTGCCAGAGTTGACTTGAGGTAGAGCATATGAACTATGTATGGCAAGGTTCCAAGTTCAATCCTCAGCACAAAATGGTCCCTGAGAATCCTTCTGGATTGGACCTGGCAATACAACCCCTACTACCTTCAGGTGACAGTTTTAATAAAAGACAAAAAAAAAAATGTGAGATAAAATAAAGTTTTAGGGGCTGGAGTGGAGGTGCTATAGGTAAGGGTCGGTTAGCTAGGAGTGATCATTGAGCATATAGCCAGGAATATCAACCCCTGAGTGTCAACAGGTGTGCTCCCCCTCCAAAAAAAAAAATAATAAAGTTATAAAGTGATTACCTAAAAGGGCAAAAGAATAAGCATTACAATCTGGGTCCTTTTTTGCTTCTGGAGTGCTTGGAGTCATGTGGTGCTAGAGATGGAAGTTGAGGCTTCAACAGAGCATTTACTGCACCCCCTGAGTTATCTCCCAGCCCCAGTCCTTATATTTAAATAGAAACTGCAGTGACCAAAAACCTTAATGTACCTAATAATTATCTAGTTGGTAGCAAAAGCACAAAGAAAATAGCTAATGTTTATGATTCCAAAAGTTATTTTGATAGTATATTACTAGTGGTGGTTTAGTAGGTGACACAGGACGGGGGCCTGTTTCTAGCTTGTTCAGTTTAGTACTATAAGTAAGACTCCTGCAGCACTAGCACTGAATTTAGGGCTCCAGAGTGCAAAATACGCTCCATTCCTTAAAACGGGCCCTAAACAAGTTATGCAACAATAAATAGAAATTTTCTCTACACTCTGCAGAAACAAACAAAAAATAAACCTCCAAAATACTTTAGGTAATTATTTTACTGTTGCTGGTATGTTACATGTCATAGAAAGTATAATGTATATATAATCAGTAATAAAGCAAATTAGTCAAATTAGCAATTAGTCAAATTAGTTCCCAGAAATGAAATGAGGAAGAAAAAATATAATTATAAATGGTAGATGTTACAAAAAAATACTTTGGGGGTTGGAGCTATAGCTTACTTAGCTGGTAGGGTAGTCAACCTGGGTTTGATCCCCAGCATCCCATATGGTTCCCTGAGCCTGCCAGGAGTGATTTTTGAGCCAGAGCCAGGAGTAATTCAAGCACCCTGTTTGGGCATGGCCCAAACATAAACAAAAAAAAAAGAAAAATACTTTGGTGTCAAAATTGAATTGGAAACAATGACCAAACCCAGAAACAATGAACACTTTGAGTACCCATTACAAGAAAAATGGTAATTCAGTTCCAAGGTAGAAAGTGTCAAAAAGCAGCTAAGAATACTAACAGAAGCTTCTACAGATCATTTTATTTGATCATACCCCATAGACTTAAAAGCGAACATGACGAGAAAATAAAAATGTGAACTTAAGACTTAATGATCAAAGATGATATAATTTGCTTATCAATAAAGTAATAACTACAAAGAATTATAACAAGAAAAAATATATCTACAAGTTCCTTGAGATACTTAGAACTACTACTACTGCCAGTTAGTTCATCTGAAAGTAACTTATTCACATATTATTTTAAAAACTAGGCATAGCAAGGGAAAGAAAGCAACCTGAAAGAAAGCACAGGAGGTAAGGACTTGCAGGGCGTGTGATTCCAGTTTGATCTGGGACATGATATGGTCCCCCAGCAGTGACAAGAATCCCTCCTGAGCACAGAGGCAGGAACCCTAAGCACTAAAAGGCATGGCCTAACAGTGCTGCCAAACCCTTAAATAACAATTATAGAATGTATTTTTTTCCTAAAATATTTGTACTGAAAATAGCCATGTAGTACATATGCAGAGACTCTTCTGGCTAATAAAAAAAAATACAATGAAAACCCCAAAACAACAAACCTTTATTAACTTAAAATCTCGGTGACATTCCCTAGTATTTTAAAATGAATGTCATTCCTCTAAACTGCATACTATATCATTTATCAATTCCCCTTACTCTTTAGATTTTTTTGTGTGTGTGTGGTCACACCCAGCAGCACTCAGGGGTTACTCCTGGCAGGCTCGGGGGACCATATGGGATGCTGGGATTCGAACCACCAACCTTCTGCATGTAAGGCAAACGGCCTACCTCCCTGCTATCTCTCTGGTCCCTCTTTAGATAAATTTTAATTTCATGATGTGTACAGCCAAACTCATCCCAAATGATACAATAGATCATCAATCAAGTCTACCTGAGGAAAATTATTTATAGTTTAAGCTCAGAAGCCTGAATTAATAAATAAATTAATTTAGGTCGCACCCGGTGACGCTCAGGTATTACTCCTGGCTCTGTACTCAGCCACTCCTGGCAGGTTCAGGGGATCATATGAGATGCCGGGATTTGAACTGGTGTTGGTCCTGTGTTGGACACGTGCAAGGCAAATGCCTTACTGCTGTGCTATAGCTCTGGTCCTGAGAAGCCTGAATTTTAAAAATACAAGAAATAATAAATTGGGGGCCGGAGAGATAGCATGGAGGAAAGCATTTGCCTTGTATGCAGAAGGTCGGTGGTTCGAATCCCAACATCCCATATGGTCCCCTGAGCCTGCCAGGAGCGACTTTTAAGCATAGAGTCAGGAGTAACTCCTGAGCGCGGCCAGGTGTGACCCCACCCCTAAAAATAACAAACAAAAAAACAAAAAAAAGAAATAAATTGGTTTTTCAGTTTCCTTAAGATAAGTAGAACAATGATATTGAGTATTTCCTATGTGTCCTGTACTAATTCGATGTACCCAGTTAAGGCCAACACTAAACTAGAAAATAAAATTCCTATTTTCTAGCAGGGAAAACGGAAGTTTATACAAGTTAAGGACTATGCCCAAGTATTCCTGAAGAATAGCTGAAGATACATTTTTAATGTACACTAATTCTAAGTATAAAATAGCTAAAGTGCACATTAGCTACTCGTACTGTGAAGAAAAAATTCCAAACCATTGTGGAGATAAAAATAAAGAAATAAAGAATGAGAATTATAATTATAATCTGAATAACCAATACTGTTTTGCAGTGAAATTTTAAAATTCTGCATTTTATAAATAAAGAAGTTCTAGAAAAGAAAACAGATCACCCAGTCTGGGTTTAATATAGTGACCCAGAAGTAATACCCAGGCAGCCAAGCAGCCAGTGGATCATGTCTTTTGTCCTTTTTCTCCCTCTCTCCCTCCACTTGGCAATGCGCACACACCATACACAGTTTATCTCTCTCCCAAAACACACATACACACACACACACACGTCTTTTGTCCTTTTTCTCCCTTTCTCCCTCCACTTGGCAATGCGCACACACCATACACACACACACACACACACATAACCACACACACACACACAGTGTCTCTCTCTCCCAAAACAGTACAATACATGCTGACATTGGTGATTTCAAAACCTTAATGCTTCCTTTTCATCCTCTACATTGCTGCACGTGGAGGTAACAAAAATACAATACACATGGAGGTATTCATATATTGATGTATCAAAGACTCAACTATGAAGGCTTACTAAGAGACTTTCGACAGCATAATATATTCAACCAGCCTGTAACTCATAACATTAGTTATATTTAACATCAAGTTATATTCATATGAATACCAATATTATATCATCTATCCATATTATATATCAATATTTAGTATAAGGTAATAAATCTGTTGCCAGCAAATATATAACAAAATTGTTGGATGTATAGGAATAATAATATTCTATAAAATATTTTAACTTCTTTGTTAAATCTTATTTTCTACTGCATTTTCTAAAAAGGTTTTAAAACATAATCTTTTTTTTTTGCTTTTTTTTGGTTTTTGGGGCACACTCAGTGACGCTCAGGGTTACTCCTGACTATGCGCTCAGAAGTTGCTCCTGACTTGGGGGACCATATGGGAAACCAGGGGATTGAACCGCGGTCCGTCCTAGGCTAGCGCAGCCAAAGCAGGCACCTTACCTCCAGCGCCACCGCCCGGCCCCAAAACATAATCTTAATAAAACTTAAACCAGCATAAACACACTAATTGAAGAATCAATCCCTCTATGGTAAAATAACTTGATAAAAATCTGTCTTTCTGCTAGTTCAAATGTTGACTTGTGCAGCCTTTCTGGAAAACATGGACATCCTTAAAAAATTAGGACTGAGCATCATTTGACCCAGAATTCCCACTTCTTAGAATATACTCCACATGGGGCCCGGGAGATAGCATGGCGGTAAGACGTTTGCCTTTCATGCAAAAGGTCATCGGTTCGAATCCTGGTGCCCCATATGGTCCCCCGTGCCTGCCAGGAGCAATTTCTGAGCATCGAGCCAGGAGGAACCCCTGAGCACTGCCGGGTGTGACCCAAAAACCAAAAAAAAAAAAAAAAAAAAAAAAAAAAAAAAAAAAAAAAAAAAAAAAAAAAAAAAAAAAAAAAAAAAAAAAAAAAAAAAAAAAAAAAGAATATATTCCACGGGGGCCGGAGCAATAGCACAGTGGGAGTTTGCCTTGCTCACAGCTGACCTGGGACAAACTGGGTTTGATTCCTGGCATCCCAGACAGCCTCCCCAGGGTGCCAGAAGGGATCTGAGCTCAGAGCCAGGGGTAACCCCTTAGCATCGCTGGGTTTGGGCCACCCCCCGACAAATAAAAATAATAAATAAATAAGAATGTATTTCTTGGACCAAAATAAAAGACAAAAAAAAAA
>PVKC010023830.1:0-17131 GCA_004027635.1 Crocidura indochinensis
CACCGGGATTCGAACCAACCACCTTTGGTCCTGGATCGGCTGCTTGCAAGGCAAACACCACTGTGCTATCTCTCCGGGCCCCCTTGTTGCATCTTAAAGTCAAAGTTTGCCCTACCTGTACTCCAACATTTCACTAACTTTCTTAGTGGTCTATCTTTGAGACTCAAAAAACAGTCATTCATCATTGTTGGACCCACTCTGGATTCAAACACTCACTTCTGTTAAGATTTTTTAATATATGGTAGTAATGAGGAAAAAAGGAATCATTTAATGATTCATATCTGAGAAAATAAGCAACATGGGTAGAAAATGAAACAGGCTAAGGAGCACAAGGAAACCATACTAGAATAAAGTGGCAAAAGTATTAGCGTTTCTAAAGGAAGGAGAAGGTCCATAAATGTCAACCTTGACACTATGGCCAAATTTAACATTTTTTATTTTATTTTATTGAAACCATTGTGATTCACAAAGTCCTTTATAGTTAGATTTCAGGCATACAATAAATCAGGGCCAATCCCACCACCAGTGTCTACCTCCCTCTACTATGTTTCCAGAGTGAATCCCAACTACTACCCTTTGCTTCCCAGCCTGCCAGTAGAATAGGTCCATTTAAAGTTTGTCTCCACCAATGTACCTGAGACCACTTGGCCCCTGGCCCCAATCCTTACCTTTTATTTCTCCCTTCTTAATTTTATAGGAAAATGTGGATTCGTATGACACCCTGATGACTTGGAAACAGTAGCAAATTGTTGTCAGAGCAGGTTTCTTTGCCTAGTCACCTAAGGTTAGGTGAAATCAGAAGATGCTTCATGACACTCTGATTTCAACATAATATCTGTGGAGAAACCAAGATCTCTAATTACTGAAGCTTGACTGTGACAACGATGATTGAAAAGAACTTTTCCTAGGACCATAAAGAAAGACTTTGGGTTTAGACAACTTGGTATGCCTAAAACCTGTAGTTGGTCTTTTTTTTTTTTTTTTTCAATTCCTCCTTCCACCCCCATAGTTGGTCTTATGTAGGTTGCTTCATGAGTGGGGACACCCTACTTTAAGGCCAAAGGTATTTTCTCTCTGTTTTCTCCGTTTGCTGCGCCTATGCAAAAAGTTGCCACTCCTTTTTTTATCTTTTAGATGGATCTCCCACCTTTCTTATAGGACTTTAAGACATGAATTACTTTGTTTTACCTCATATTTGTGTGTTTTTCATTTTTCTTTTTTTTGGGGGGGTGAGGGTCATACCTGGCAGTACTCAGGGGTTACTCCTGGCTCTACGCTCAGAAATCACTCCTAGCAGGCTCAGAGGATCATAGATTCAGAGGATGCCAGGATTGGAACCACCACCATTTTCTGCATGCAAGGCAAATGCTTTACCTCCATGCTATCCCCCGCATTTTTCAAATTTAACTCTTAAACTATCTCCACTTCATTATGAAAGGGCTTCTGGCTGTTAGAATTAGTATCTTTCCATAGCTTAGTCTTCTTAGACTTTTATTGTTGTTGTCGCTTTGTCTTGTTTTTTACTACAATACTTAGTAAATCAATTAATTCTTTAATATTTACATATAAAGGTCAAGTATTTACCACTGTAGCGTGCATGCCTTGCATGTGGAAGACATGGGTTTGATTCCTGGTGCTACTTTCCCCTTATATTAATAAATATACAACTATTACATATAATATAACTAATATATCTACAACTATTAATTAATATACAACTATTAGAGAAAAGAATATCTTTCCAAAATTTATAGGTTAACACCTGACCTCCAATGTATTAAGGAGTTGGGGCCTCTCTCACCTCCAGTGTATTATGGGAATAGGCCTCGAGGGTGAAGTTCTCATAAATGAAATTTGTGCCCTTATTAAAGAGTCCTCAGGTGCCCCCTCCTCTATCTGAGGGCACAGCAAAAAGGCAACCAGCTGTGGAACAGGAAGCAGACCCTCAACAGACATCAAGTCTGTCAACACCTTAATCTTGGACTATAAATCTTCAAAAACTATGAAAAATATATTTCTGTTGTTTATGAGCCACTCAGTCCACAGTGTTCTGTTATTATAGTCAAACCGACTTAGACCACAACTCTATAACAATAAACCTTTCTCTTTATAGTACTTAACTCATGAATATAAGTAGCTCGTCATCTAGGAGACCAGCTTTATGAGAGTTCTTATGCTCTCAGGAGAGGTGTCAGAACAAAGTAAATTGGTTAGGAGTAACCAGCAAGAGTTTTCTTGTCTTTCAAGCTGGATAGGAACAATTTACTGAAAGATGAATAGAGCTGAGAATGTTTAAGAACTTGCAAGAAAAGGTAGGAAGGTTCAGTTACTCTGTGACTTCACCAAGATGACAGTTTTAATTGCACCTAGAGAATGAGCTAATTATGGTCAGAGAAAGTTAACGCTGGATTTGCAAATAATGAATGGCATTTTTTTTTTGTACAGTGCATAGGTGACATTCTTATGCAGTTGGAGTGTTTCTTCAAGAGCTTGAAAAGATTTAAACTGAGAGTTCAAGATAAAGGGAGGGTAAAAATGAGTATCTGTGTGTGACTGTGAAGGTTGAGTGGTGAGCAGGAAGTGAAGTTCAAAAGAGGTAGAATAATAGCTACAAAAGGCAACAATAAGTGGGAAGGAACAATTAATTGGATCAGTCTGTTAAGGCTCAAAACAGACTGATAGAGAGACGACGTAATATCCTGATACCCAAGTTAGAATCCCAAGTCTTCCATATGACTAATAATTAAATCCAGTTCTTGGAAAATAAATTCTTTAATTTGTATGTTTAAAGGGAGGTATGCAATATACCCTTTGACCTTTCTCCAAACTATTTTTTTGGGGGAGGGTACATTCTTTTAGATCTTCAAACTTGTTTTGAAGTGTTCTATTTAAGCATGACAAATTTGAGGCTCTAATGGAAGGATAAAAACAAGCTTATTTCCAAATGTTTGGCCACATTCTACACATATCCCCGAATTTGCTTTTTGAAGCCCCAACTACTAGCTTCAGCATGCACTATGGGAGGCTTATTAGTTATATTGTCATTCTTTCAATTTCTTGTCATTTCGCTCTTTAACATTTAACCTTGCAGAGATAACTAACCTCGCCAAATATTTTAGCAAGAAAGGGACAAATGGTTTCACTGCAATATGCAACGCTAAAATAAAAAGCGGTTGTTTGATTTTTGAATGAAAAAGATAACCCACTTCTCCAGCTACCATCTGTAGTGAACCCTGGACATCCAGAGGAAGAACAATGAATGTCTTTGTCAAAAGAGTTGCTAACACAGCCATTCTGGATGCCAAAGATAATTTAATTTTTTTATGTAGCTTTAAAATTGGATAATGGATAACTCCACTTCTGAGGTGATGACCTTTTCAATTCAAAGTGTAAGACTGACAGAGATAGAGAGACAGAGAGAAGATATCAAAATACATGGTGTTAGCAATTAAGAAAAGGAAACTAAGTTGGTGGGGATTTAAGGGAAATTTATCCTCTGTTTCCAGGAGTAGTTGAAGATTCTTCTCTTTCTTCCATAGGAAGAAGGAAAACATACAGTGATCTGATTTTATAAAAAAAAAATATAATAATAGGGGGCCGGAGCGATAGCACAGCAGTAGGGTATTTGCCTTGCACATGGCTGATCCAGGACAGACCTTGGTTTGATACCCAGTGTTCCATATGATCCCTTGAGTCAAGAGCGATTTCTGAGTGCACAGCCAAGAGTAATCCCTGTGCATTACTGGGTATGGCCCAAAAAACAAACAAATAAAAATCATAAGAATAAGGAGTGTGCTGTGTTGGTAGTGGAGTGAATAAAACATGCCAGCTGGAAGGAAACATATTAGTTTTAGAACATTTTTCCCCTTTTGACATTTTCATCACATCTTACTCCTGGGTCTTTGCTCAGAAACCAATCCTAATGGTGTTGGGTATTGAACCTGGGTGGTCTGCATGTAAGGCAACTATCTTACTCACTAAACCATCTCTCATCCTTCATGGTGCTTTCTGTTTGCCATGTTAGTGGAATATTGATGACTCCTATTAATTCTTAGAAGACCCTGTTTTTATTTTCTTTCCTGCAATCTTCTTTTGAGTTGTAAAAATTCACCTAGGCTTGATTAAGGAACCACCTAGATTTAATTAACATATGTACCCTTAAACTACATTAACCCTGCCCCTTGGGGTTCTAGTGTTCTATTATTCCAGCTAAATAAAGTGGCAGGGAAAGCAGCTCAGTTTAGCAAGAAACTAGAAGCTTGGATGTGTCAGTAAGATCCAAGAGGCTGCTCAATTCCCTGGTCCTTATGCATCTTCTCTCATGACTGTCCAATTTCTTATGTTATATCCCTGTGGCTGACCCACCCGTTCCGAACTCGGCAGAAGCATGCACATGGCAAATACTATGAATTGCAAGTGGCAGGCAGCTGTCACCCCAGGAAACCAGCCAACTCCCCCATAGACAATGATGTTGACTTGCTTGCAGTTGAGAATCATTAGTGATCCAGTGGGACTACCTCTTCCTAGAAAGTAGGAAATTTTTGGTTTCTGGGAACAGGTTAAATGTTGACTCATTATTGGCTCTTTCTAACAGAATCATCTCACTTGTTGAAAAAAAAAGTTGTATCAAATACATATAGCATTTAGAACTTTGCTTTAGATTAGTGAAAAAAAAACTTGACATTCTAATACTTCACTTCTCTATGCTCTAAGTATTTAAGATACCATTTAGATATCTCTGTGTATTCTACATAATAGTCTTTTATCTCATTCACAATAAATCATTTATATCTAGGCTTATATTTAGACTTTACTGGGGCAAAAGCAAAGTCAAGTGTTTAGGGTTCTTACCTTGCATTATATGTTGCTGTCCTAGGTTCAATACTCAGCACTGCATATGTGCCCCAAACTTTACCAGGAGTGATCACTGAATGCAGATCCAGGGATCATTCCTGGTGTGCAATGTTACCCACGAAAGAGTTGAGAGACTTTAATACACCTGTCAAGTGTACTGAAGTTTGCATTAGCTTCTTTACTTTTTTCTTTGGGGGTTGGGGAGTGAATCACACCCAGCAATGCTCAGGGATTGCTCCTGGCTCCATGCTCAGAAATCGCTCTTGGCAGGCTCAGGGGTTTATATGGGATGCCGGGATTCAAACCACTGTCCTTCTGCATGCAAGGCAAACATCTTACCTCCATGCTATTTCTCTGGCCCCTACGTTAGCTTCTAAAAGAGAACTTAGATTGCCCAACACAATTGGTTTTATTTGGCATTGGAGATGATTTAGTACTGATAAAATTAGGGAATCTTAAAAGGAAATGGGAAGTAGTTACACAATACATTTAACTCAAAAAGTTAATGACTCTAAGACAGGTATATTTTATTTGGACATCTAAAAAATTGTACTCAGGTGATCTGAATGAGATATAGTCACTTTAGCTATAGGTCGAAATCCTTGCATCCACTGTAAAACCATTTCAGCACTGTTCATTAAATGTAAAACATCAAAGAAGATTTTGCACAATCTGGAAAACATTTATGAAAAATTTAAATGGGGTGTCACTTTGGCAGTATAAGTGGCATGAACTGTTTGATTTTCAACTATTTACAGATGTATTTGACTCTAGGATGAATGTATGTATTTTCCAGGAGAAATCATGTATACAAAACTTTGACCAGATTTGCCTAAAAGAGAAAAATTAGTTTAAACATGCAAAGTGTGAAACTATTCTTCTGTAGAAAAGTAAGTGCCTCTCTCTTTGTATAAACCAAAAAAGAGAATTCTTTTATTTTCAAAGTGGTTTGTTTATAGCTTTTGTTGTCAGAACACTGCATCAGTAAATTAAATAGCTTAATGTTCTATCCTCATATTTTTCAATTTCATAGTTTCAATATTGCCAAATCCTTTCTTTCTAAGTTAATATTTATGCTTGAGATCCCTCTTTAAATAACCATCTGGAAGCTTGTCACATATGACCAGGCCAAAAGACTATGAACTGGGAACATATTGGTCCTCTACAAGTCTAGAAATTTTGTCAAACATTGTTTTTGTTCTGGAGATTCCAGTAAGTGAATGGTATTATGACTCAGAACTTCAACCCTTAGGGAAAAATAGGGAGTATGTTCCAATTTTATCCTACAATATTGTGAAAGATAAAATGTTTACTGTAATCCACATTTTATTATATATATATATATCACTCTTTACTTCTAAACTAATTTGGTGTGATTAGCATGAGTACATACAAAACTTTAAGTAGCAAGCCAAGAAATGAGCGAATATAAAACACCATTGTCATAAGCGTGTGACACAAGAAGATCGTTGCAAGTTGAACTTGCATTTTCTAGAAACCAACCCATTAAAAAAAAAAAAAAACTCCTTCCCAAACTATTAAGGAAAAAAATCAATTACTCCAAAAAATATAATTAGTTCTTGTACTAGTACTAAGACCCTAGTGAAAAATTTTACAAGGTTCAATTTGTAGAGAAAATAAAATTCTCGACAGCTTTCTACATAATATAGCAATGAATTTTTAAAGATTCTAATTCGAAACACTCCTTAATGTAGGCCAGTGGCTCAACCTAGAAACGAATTCATTTATAGAATGTCACGAGGATGCAGTGTTGTATTATGGAAAATTAGTTTTCCTGGTTTAATCAAAGAAGAAAATGTGGTATGTCTAGTGAAATGGTTGTATTGAATATCCTTCAGGCAATCCTCTCTAGATACAATACCTTAAACTCAAGTTTTGAAAAGTGATGAATGCTGTTTTTCAATCTTCCTCATACATATTACTTAGAGAGATTTTTAAATTACTCTGCTTCTTGCAAAGGTATCTGTGAACACTCAATCTCATATGTCAATTTCACTGCCTTGGGTCAGCTTATCAATGCACTTCCCCTAGAATTATGAAAACTCTCATTTCTTTCAGTCTGGTCACTTGGAATGTGAATTGGTATAATTTAGATAGAATTAAAGTTTAGATTCTGAAAGCATACTCCTGACTTTTTTAATGTCTTTTTTTTTCCTCACTGGAATCATTTATGACAGCTTTAGATCTCAACTTGCCTTTCCAAACATTCATCTCCCATGAAAAGTCTGCACTTTTATGACGCTGCCAATGTTCACAGCTTCCTTTCATGGAAATATATCTTTGTCACCCCAAATGATACCCTGACCTCACCACCTCTTGAAGTCCTGCCAACTTTTGAATCCTACATATAAGTTAGAATAATAGCTTTCCCAAAGTTGGAGTTCAATTAATATGAGATACATGCATGAATAAATGTTCATCTCAGAACATTTTCTTGGCTGTATTATGAAAGGAATTCTAATTTATTTTTTATTTCTCTTCATGTATTTAACCTAGACCTTCTGGGAGAAAACAGTCTTGTTGGCCTATTTTGGCACTCTTTAAAAAAAATTAAAGAGAAAAGTTTTCAGTGTGACCCTGAAGAGGAAACAGAACCCTTTCAAGAGAACCACAAGTGATACCCTCTTGAGAAGGTCTTAGTTCACACCAAGAATCAGGACATCTGTGATAGGCAAGTTTAAGCATGACTAAGGAAAATCCATAGCATAGAGAATTGTTCTATTCTGATCTTGAAATCAGGCATTTAGCCATAGAGCAATAGCTCTGTTAGGAAAGAAGCGTAGGCATTCCAAAGCATCATTTTCTCTTCACCTGCCTGCTATTACAGGTGCAATGACACCACAGGACACTGTGATTTATCAGAGAAAAATAGGCTGGTAATAGGGGTAGAACTAGACCTCATTAAGATGAAACAGTGTCTGATATCCTTGAGTCAGACAAAGAGAATATGAAACTGATGTGGTCAGCATTACTGCCAAGTTGCATTTGAAAAGAATCAAGCACAGTGACAATTGACAGCACTTTAGGAGGAAAATACCCGCAAATGAAACAGAAGCATGTTGACTGCAAACCTCTCTTCTTAAATGCATTAAAATATGACTTTGCACTTGATTTCCTTCCACAGTGAGCTCATTCTGAAAAAAAAAATCTATGAAAGGAACAAGATGCATACATTTAATATGCTCTTGTCAGAACCTTACAGCAAAGGGTGGTAGTAGGATTAATTTAATTTGCAAACTCGCATCCTTCTGAAATAAGTATGGGCATGCTTCTAGTGATAAAAAGACCAAAAGTGTTTCGTGAAAGGGGAGATAGTAAGTGTTGATATCAAAACTTAACATTGACTAGCCACTTCCCCCAAATAGGCCAAGACCCTAAAACATCAAATAAAGAAAGTGCTAGTTTTCCAATGTTAGTACTTTTATTTTGCTGCCTCCTGAAAGCTTAAATGAGACGGAAGCATTTGTTTAGGGTATTCTTTAGTCAGTGAACCTTAGAAACTATAAATAGGAAATCACCTTCATTCCAAAGAAAGTCTGCATTCATGGGTTGCTTCAAAGGAAGTTAGCCAAAATGTGTTTTTCTAAGGAATAAATGGCTGCTAGTGAGCTGATACATCTTCTGAGGAAGGGAGGGTTCCACTGCAACCTCCATGTTACAGTGCTCTTTATTTCTTTTCCGGCATGCCAATGGCCTTAAATGAAAACAAATAGATGCGAAACATTGGAAGGTTACAAATTTTTAAAGCCTGGAGCACAGAGTTTACCTCTTAATTTAAAAAGTCAAAGAAGAAGATGCATCTTTAAGTTGTAGATTACTATTTTTGTTGCTCTTGAGACAAACCTGCTCAAAGGTGACTCAAGAATCACTCTTAGTGGTACCCAGGGAATGCTAAGATACTGGAAATTAAATCTGGTCTTCCTGCATGCAAAACCTGTTATTCATCTTTTTAGCCATCTCTCTGGCCTAGATATTACAATTTTAAAACAACAAATTTCTGTATTTCAGAATGCTGATTGTATTAGAAACACTCTAGGGAGTATATCATCTTATTGGCCGTATAGTTCTTCAGCCAACTGTAATAGCCATAATGAAGGGTGCAGTTCTGTACTATGGGTAAAGTTAAACAGAAAAAATGCAATTTGCTCCTAATAAGGATTTACGCTAAAACATGACCCATAATAATCACAAAACAGAAAAATATTTACCTGCCGTTCTTAAAAAACCTACCTCATCTGAACAGCTTATTTAAGTCTAAGGGTTCTTCTACTTTTAATCTCACTTCTTAAAATAAATTCGTCCAAAAAAGCAAAGGAACATCATGATTCAGAATGAAATAATGAAGTGATATTAAGTCTTCGGTGTTAGGTTTCTTGGTGACCCAGAAAGACTTTGTGAGCCAGTCACTAGAGTCAATAATGAAAACAGCATTTTCGTTTGAGAATCCTGTAGTTTGTAAATAATCCATTCAAATCACAGCATTTACACTGTGTTAAGGAATTTTCTTACCTTTTTTTTTTTTTTTTTTGTGAAGTGGAAACACTCAATGATGGTCAGGATTTATTCCTGACTCTGTTGTGATATCACTCTGGGTACCAATATGACATCAGGATTAAACCCAGGTCAGCTGCATGCAAAGCAAGTGACCTACCTGCTGTACTATCTCTCTGACTCAAGGAACTTTCTTAAACTGATTTATTTAGCTTTGAGACTACTGGTGATTATTTCCCCTAAGAAATTGCAATACTCAACACAATTACAAAGATTTTCTGCCCCCTGATTTAAGACACAAAATAAACATAGTGTATATATTGTGTATGGAAAAATGAGAGAAAAAGTGTCTTATTTCAGACCCTCTATCAAGACATCCTCTAAGATCTTTTACTAATAGAGGGAATGGCCAAATTTCATCCTAAATAAATGTTGGTCAAAAAACAAGGCAAGTACTATAATAATAATTAATAATAATAAACAATATCAACAACCATTCCTTAATTTTATTAAAAATTTTGAGTATTTTTTCTCTCTAGCATGCAGCAAGCAAAAAAATACATATTTATTAATAAATTCTATATTTGTTGAAGGTTTTGTATGAGATTTAGGGGTAAAAAAAGTGAAAACTTCACAAAGAGAAAAGCCATTATTTCCACATTAATATAAATCTCTTTTTCACAGTCATGTAGTCTTTGATATATTTAATCTTTGCACACTGGTTCCCATAGCAACTCCTCCTGGTATTGGCAGGGCTGAAGGCTACTGGAGTCTTGAAACCCAGCCCTGCCCTGGGTAGAGTTTTACTTTTCGATCTCTTTCTTCCTTTGTATTTGTTGATATTAAACCTTGGATATCTCAGAAGTGTCCTTTCACTGACCATCAGGATCCTGCCAGAAATGAGAACATGAGATTCTTTAATGAACAAAAAGACATATTAGTTTTGTTTGGTCTCCTCTTTGGTTTTCAAATAGATGCTGATTGATTTCATCTGCATGCCCTGTCATCGCTTATAACTTTTTTTTACAGCACTTATTAACATGATGAGGTGCTCCTAAAGAGGGTATTAGTTAAAATTTGTTCCTAAGGAATAAAAATGTCACCTCTGTGCTACCCTCAGTTCTAGTGTAAACAGGAAAACATGATGCCAAGAATCTCATGTGTCAAAATTCTTGGGGAACACAGGCAGGTTTAGGATGGCAGCTTTGGGAGAGTGTAGTGCTTAAGAATTCAAATAGTAGAACATACTTCTCATTTTCTTTCTGCAATTTGTTTCTCTGCCCCCAGATAATACCAGCCCTGAGGAGTGGGCTAAGGGACTAGAAAATCAAATATTATTATTAATCACTGTAATTACTTTTCTTGGCCCAACTGTGGAGCTGGGAAGCAAACCAAATTCTCTGGAGTACAGTCTTAACTAAAACATGTTTCTGGGCCTCCATTACCTCATCCTTAGTCATTCTAAATTAGAAAGAATATTACTGCAGGTTTTTTCCTCCTAAATTTTAATTGCATGTCTAAATTTACGCACATTCAACTCATAAACAATAGGTTTAATTCTCTTTGTGTTGTCACCCCCAGTGGTGCTTGGGGTGGTGGGAAGGGTAACTGTATTAGTTGGAATAAAACCTAGGGCTTCTGCATGCAAAGTCTGTTAAATTCCTTTGAGGAAGCTCACTGGCCCTAAAATGTCCTTAAGTCACTTCTTCCTAAAAATGTAGAAAAGTTATATATCAAACTCCCATATATCCCAAATTTACATAAACAAAATTAGCTTAAAATGAATGCACCATATATGAGGAAGCACTTCCCCGTACCAGTAGGGGAAGATGAAAGTTTCACAGTTAATAATATTTAGGAAACTCATTTGAAATTATAGCAGTTATATTTCTAGTAACATTTTAGCAAACTTTCTCTTAAGAAATATACCCAATGACTTCTCTGGTTACAATACTCTATAGGATATTGAAAATAAAACTAAATGATTTGTGTTTATTTATCCTGGGCCACGACCAGTCAATGATCTTAAAACCTCCCAATGTCAAATGAAGAAAAGAAGGCAGACAATGACAATTTTCTGAGAGAGGGGAAAGCACCTAGGGAGAATTGTGCACTTTCTAATTTGTCCAAAAGTAATAATAAGTATATTAAATGTATTCTATTTATTTTTATAATTACTTTATTTAAGCACTATGGTTATAAAATTTTTCATGATTGAGTTTCTATTATAGAATGTATATCTCTCTATGGGGCTGAAGTGGTAGGGCATTTGCCTTGCATATGACTGACCCAGAAAGGACCTGAGTTCAATCCTATGGGACCCCGAGCTAGGAGCGATTTCTGAGTGCATACCAAGAGTAACCTCTGAGCATCACGTGGTGTGCCACCCCCCACCCAAAAGAATGTATACCTCTCTTTATCAGTGTACTATTCCTGCCACCAGTGTCCCGAGTTTCCGTCCCCTCCATCCACCTAAGCCATACCTGTGTCTGGGGCAAGGATTTTACTTCTCTCTTGAGCTCTCTCTCTTTCACTCTCTCTCTGTTTTGACACTTGGTTTGAGGTATTTTTAATGAAAGGTTACCATGCATATTACTTTAATTTCTTTCAGGACCCAGTTCTTTTCCAGAGTGATCATTTTCAATTAACATTGTCATAGTAGTCCCTTCTCTACCCTAACTGCACTCGCCATTCTTTGTGTCAAGCTTTTTACCATGGTCTGGTCCTCCTGCTCCTAATCTTTATTGTCTATAAATACTATTAGCATATTATTTTTTACTTTTCTTATTCCCACAAATGAATGATATTATTCTTTTTTTTTTTTTTTTTTTTTTTTTTGGTTTTTGGGTCACACCCGGCAGTGCTCAGGGGTTACTCCTGGCTCCATGCTCAGAAATTGCTCCTGGCAGACACAGGGGACCATATGGGACACCGGGATTTGAACCGATGACCTTTTGCATGAAAGGCAAACGCCTTACCTCCATGCTATCTCCCGGGCCCCGAATGATATTATTCTGTCAGTTCCTATTCCTCTTAATCATTTTACTCAAAATAATAATGCCCATATCCATTCATGTATAAGAAAGTTTTAGGGTTTTTTGGGGGGTAGGAGGGGTTAACTCAGGGGTTACTCCTGGCTCTGAGCTCAGAAATCACCCCTGGCAAACTCAGGGGATGACATGGGATGACAGGATTCAAACCACCATCTGCCCTGGGTTGGCTGCTTGCAAGGCAAATGCCCTACCACTGTGCTATCTCTCTGGCCCCAGTATAAGCAAATTTGATTACTTCATTTTTCCTAACAGCTGCATAGTATTCCATAAAATAAAAGTACCACAGTTTCTTTAGCCACTATCTGTTCTTGGGCAGCTGGCTTGTTTCCAGATATTGTAAACAATTGTAAATATTGCAATATTTAATGTAAAGATGTAAATACTGTATATAGTATTGTGATGAAGATTGGAATGCAGAGGGCTTTTTTTGCATGGCTCTTTTGGGCTCCAAGAATATATTTTTAGGAGGGTTATTGTTGAGTCATATGGAGCTCAATTTCTAGTTTTGTGAGAAATATGTATATTGTTTTCTACAAAGGCTGAACCAATCTACATTGTCATCAGCAATAAATGAGAGTCCTTTATCTCAGTATCCATACCAACACTGGTTGCTCTTATTTTTTTGTGATATGTGCCAGTCTCTATGGTATGAGATGATATCTCATTGTTTTTTTTATTTTTGGGGGGGCACACCCATTTGATGTTCAGGGGTTACTCCTGGATAAGCGCTCAGAAATTGCCCCTGGCTTGGGGGAACTACATGGGATGCCAGGGGATCAAACCGCTGTCCTTCGTCGGCTAGTGCTTGCAAGGCAGACACCTTACCTCTAGCGTCACCTCACCGAACCCTGCTTTTTGATTTTGTATCTCCCTAATAATTAGTGATGTGGAGGATTTTTTTCTTGGGTTTCTTGGCCATCTGATTTCTTCTTCTTTTTTTTTTGGGGGGGGGGTCACACTCAGAAACACTCAGAATTACTCCTGACTCTACACTCAGAAATCGCTCCTGGCAGGGTTGGGGGACTATATGGGATCCCGGAATTTGAACCACCATCCTTCTGCATTCAAGGCAAATGCCCCACCTCCATGCTATCTCTCTGGCCCCTGTATTTCTTCTTTGAGGTAATCTTTGTTTACTTCTCCCCATTTTTGGATGAGATTAGATGTTTTTGTTCTTGCTAAGTTTTATTAATACCTGTATATATTTAGATAGTAACCCCTTAACTGATGGATACTTAATAAATAGTTTCTCTCAATCCATGGTAGTCTCTGTATTCTAGTCACTGTTTCCTTTGAATTGTAGAAGCCTCTCAATTTAATTTAGTTCCATTTATTTTTGCTTCCACTTACTTGGGCAGTGGTGTTTCATCCTTGATGATACCTTTAGCTTCAAACCCATGGAGTGTTCTGTCTACATTTTCCTCTATGTATCTTATGGTTTCAGGACTGATATCAATGTTTTTAATCAATTTTGATTTGTCCTTTGTGCAGGGTGTTAAAGAGAGCTCTGTGTTCACTGTATTGCATGTAGTTAACCAGTTTTCCCAACACTGCTCATTGAAGAGACATTCCTTGTTCCACTTTGTATTTCTTGCCCCTTTATCAAAGATAAATTAGTTGTGTGTCTAGGGGTAAGCCTCAGAATACTCAAACCTATTCCATTGATCTGAGGGTCTGTCTTTATTCCAATACCATACTCTTTTAATGACTATTGTTTTATAGTACAGTTTAGAGTTGGGGAAGTGATGCCACCCATCTTCTTTTTCTCAAGAAAAAGCTATTTTTTAGCTACCTGTGAATGTTTTTGCTCCATATGAATTTCAGGAGTATCTGATCCAATTTGAAAAAAAATATATCATGGGTATTCTTAGAGATTACATTAATTTTGTGCAATGCTTTGAAAAAAAATGCCATTTTAGTGATGTTAATCCTCCCAATACAAGAGCATTGTATATGTCTCCATTTCCTTGTGTCCTCTTTTATTTCTTATAACAGTGTTTTGTAATTTTCTTTGTATAGGTCTTTCACCTCTTTAGTTGACTCTGAGGTACTTGATGTTCTGAGGCATAATTGTGAATGGAATTTTTTAACTGTCTCATATTTTCATACATAAAAGTAATGGACTTCTGCATATTAATTCTGTAACTGACACTATAATGTAAATTTTTGTTTGTAATTATTTTTAGAGTCTTCAGGATTATCTAAATATAATATCATGTCATCATCAAACAGTGAGAGGTTGATGTCTTCCTTTCCTGTTAGATGTCTTGATACCTTTATTTTGCCTAATTGCTTTAGCAAGTACTTCCAGTATTAGACTGAATAGAATTTGCAAGAGGGGGCAACCTTGTCTTATGCCAGATCTTAGAGAAAGACTTTTTATTTTTTCCATTGTATGTAATATTTTGCCATGGGCTTGTAGTAAATGGCTTTGACTATACTGAGAAAAGTTCCTTCAATTCTCATCTTGTTCAGAGGTATCTTTTTTTTTAATCATAAATGGGTATTGGACCTTATCAAATGCTTTTCACCATCTATTTATATGGTCATATAATTTGGGGGAGTTGGGTCACACCTGGCGACACTCAGGATTTACTCCTGGCTTTGCACTTAGAAATCACTCCTGGTTGGCTTGTGGAACCATATAGGGTGCCGAGATTTGAACCACCATTTGTCCTGGTTAAGCTGTGTGCAAGGCAAATGCCCTACTTCTGTGCTATCTTTCTGGCCACAATAATTTTTATTTTTTATTTTTATAATAGTTTATTATATTGATTGACTTGCATTATTGACTTCTCTTTAATGAATTCTTCTTGGTCATGATATATCATTTTCTTGATCAGCTGTTAGGTGTATTCTATTTAGAACCATACTAAGATCTGTAGACTATATCAAAATAGTTTAGTTGAGAATGAACTTGAACTCTTGGTTGTTTTGTACTAGGCTTAATAACCATTATAAAGATAACTTGGATTTTAAATGAGTGGACTTACAAGGCAAATTTGAGACTGTATGAATTTTTTTTTATCATCTATCAAATTATCCCTGTGGTTTAGCTTTATAGATGCTAGCTATCTGAGCCTTTCATTTTCATGAACTAGATTAGACACATTACATTGTTATGTATTTGGTGGATAGAAATGTACCCATCCAATCTAATTTCATAATGTAAATGAATTGTTACAGAATATGCATTCCTTTAGTTTCTATATTTTATAATAATTATAAATTTAATCCATAAAATCTCTCTGGAATGTATTACTGCACAGTAATCATAGAGAAAGAACATTTCTATTTTTGCGAGGGAGAACCACACCCAAAAGAATTTAGGTATTATTCCAAGCCCAGTGCTTGGGGATAATCAGGTTCTGTATTTGAAAATCTGCAGCCTACAATGTGTCCTAACTTATTGAACTGTCTCTCTGGTCCAAGAGAGAGTTTTCTGTCTTTTATTTTATTTTGGGAGTCACCTATGGCTGTTCTAAGATACTACTCTAGGTTTCGTGCTCAGAGTCATTTCTATCAGTACTCAAAGAATCATAAGGTGCTGAGGATCACACTGTGTTCTACTGCATTAAGATGAGTATATTAACTTTGTACTACTGCTGTATTATCTCTGACTCCAACAGTTTTTAAAGAGAGTACTCATAGGTAAAATTGCATCATATGTACAGAGAAGATTAGCATGGCCCCTGCGCAAGGATGACATGCAAATTCGTGAAGCGTTCCCCAAAAAAAAAAATTCCATCATATGAGACAAATTGGCTTATATTTTTGTTTTGGTTTATCTTGGCTTTGAGGTTTGGAGCAAAACCATTGGTTCTTGTTTCTGTACTGACTATATGCAGGGGCCACTTCTGCTGCTTAGAGAGTGCATATTCAATTTAAGGCTCATATCAGAGTTTATTGAGTTGATTCTGTGCAAGACAAATACCTAAACATCTGTTCTATATCTTTCGTTCTATTTTTTGATTTTGAAAAACATTTTAGGAAGCCCAACATACAATAAACTGCGCATAAGTATAAGATTTGATGTTTCAATTTTGTGATGTCCATGCACCACAATCAAGAACTTTAATTTATATTTTATCTAGAAATATTTCTCATATTCTTTTATAGTCTCTCCTTCTGCCTCCTTTTGAATAATATAATCTTTAGCCAACTGGTTATTTCATTAAAACTTATGTTTCCTAAAATTTTACATGCATAGAATTGTACTGCATTATTTGGAGAGTAAGGATCTAACTGGCTCATTTCATTTGGCATTATCATTTTGAGATTTCATTCAATTTTGTTGCTGAGCTGAAGACTCATTAAATTGCATGGAAACACTATTGGATGAGCACTGCAGTTGTCTCTATTTGAAATGGTCTCAGGCTAGGCATTAACCTTGCATTTCCCTTTCCTGAGTTTGATCCTTGGCAACCTATATGGTCCCACAGCCCCTTCCAGGAGTAATCTTTTAGTGTAGACCAAGGAGTAAGTCTTGAGCATCACCAGGTGTGAGAAAAAAGAAGAGAAAGAAAGAAAGAAAGAAAGAAAGAAAGAAAGAAAGAAAGAAAGAAAGAAAGAAAGAAAGAAAGAAAGAAAGAAAGAAAGAAAGAAAGAAAGAAAGAAAGAAAGAAAGAAAGAAAGAAAGAAAGAAAGAAAGAAAGAAAGAAAGAAAGAAAGAAAGAAAGAAAGAAAGAAAGAAAGAAAGAAAGAAAGAAAGA
>PVKC010023831.1:0-17114 GCA_004027635.1 Crocidura indochinensis
ACAGAGCTAGAAGTGTTGAGAACAAGGTGTTGTGGTCCCAAAACAAAACAAGACAGAAATCATGAAGAGATAAGTTAGTATGCATACAACATTTAGTTCAGAAATTGGACTCTGTCTTCATTTGTCCAGTGCAAAGAAGAAATATGAAAAGGTACATGACTCAGAATAGCACAGAATAGTCATATACATGACTCAATTATATATAATTATATATGACTCAATATATATAAATATGTCCCATTAGTCTGCAGAGAAGATACTATGGTTTTAATAGAATACTCTATATTTGTAGGGCATTCAGTGTAGAGAATTTCATATTGATTAATGCATTATTGCAGTGACACCTTTAGAAAACAATAATTAGCAAAAGTGGTTCTTACTGTTCTGCCCTATGATGGACCTAGAAATGTTGAATGTTGATTTTTTTAATTCTTATTTTCTTGAGTTTTATTTCCCATTTGGTGTGAAAAAGCCAGAAGTTCCAGGCACGTTCAATGCACACAAATTAAAAAAATCAAAGTCCCAACCCAATAAAAATTTATTTAGCACCTTTAAATCCATATCTTTAGCTAAGTCTTGTAAATTTTCATATTTTCTATGGTGGTACTATGTCCATCTTGTTTAAATTCAATTTATTATTTTCATATTTCCATATAAGTCAAATTCTTACTACTTATTCTATTTTTAATTTGGGTCCACCCACTTCTCATCTTTTAATTTTCCTTTCTATATACAGGATGACTTCTGGCTTTTTTTAATCTCCAATCCAATTATTCATCCTTAGTAGCTGCAGGCATCTGAATATTTCATTACGATTTTTAGTACAATCCTGCCTGAACACTTACATATTAATGTGTACACAAGTATTTTATTATACATAACATTCTTTTCCTTTATTTAATAGAGCATTAGATTGGTCTTGTGAAATTATGTTCATTTTCAAAATTAAAATATGTCTTTTAGGGGCCGGAGAGATAGCATGGAGGTAAGATGTTTGCCTTTCATGCAGAAGGTCATCGGTTCAAATCCCAGCATCCCATGTGGTCCCCTGTGCCTGCCAGGAGCAATTTCTGAGGAAGGAGCCAGGAGTAACCCCTGAGCACTGATGGGTGTGACCCAAAACAAAACAAACAAACCAAAAAAAAATATATATATACATATATATGTCAATTATTTCCTGTGGGGCCACATTTGGAAGTGCTCAGGGCTTAGTCCTAACTTTGCACTCAAGAATCATTCTTGATTGTGCACAGGAGATCATGTGTGATGCTGGGAATTAAATGTGGGTGAGCTGCATGGAAGACAAGCTCCCTATCTGCATAACTATTGCTCCAGACTCTACAATATGCTTTCAATTATATTTTCCCTGAGTTTCATTTCATGTTTTTTTAATTTTTTAAGGGAATAAATACAAAGTATTTGCAATCTAAAAAAAAGGGCTTTGAGTCTAATAGAGGTGAAATTCACTTATAAGGATGAGCCATTATTGCAATACGGTGGATACTGGAATATCCACTTTTGTAGCGCATGAATTGATTTATGCCCACCTTTGTGCCTGGGTGCACAGATAGGAAGAACTAGAGGTTAATGGAGAGGAGGAGTCATAGTGCTAACCACCACACCTACCATTTTGAATGAGCAAGTATTTAATGATTCTTGAGTTACCAGTGGGACAAAACACCACAGCAGCTAACCCAAAGCCAGTTGAAGAACGAAAAATCCGCAGAAGGGAGGATTGTAGTATATACCACTAAGCTCTGAGGTTGATAGGACCTGAAAGAAAACTTGTAGGAATCCATCCTTTATGGCAGGGATGATGCTATCTGAAGGATTCCATGGCTTCCCCTGGAGAGTAAGCACCTATAAGAATCCAGGCATGGGATATTTGCTTTATAAAAGTCATCAGCATCAAAGACATAGAATATGAGAGCCATCATATCAAGAAGAGCTATTGTGTGTGTGTGTGTGTGTGTGTGTGTGTGTGTGTGTGTGTGTGTCGGTGAGTATTTGGGGTGGAAAACTGAATGTATCTTCCAAATGGTGCTGTCTTTCCAGCCAATATTTTGTAACTATATTAAGCTAAGCTCATGTATTAATTAACTTGAAATGTTTGTGCCATAAAAGGAGAGCTTAAGAATATTTCAATGTAATGCAATACCTGATTTTCTCTTCTAATTTTGTTCTTAGGTCGACTGGGTGAGGAGATCTTGGCAATATTTAAACCTGTGTCATTATGAGCCTTAGGTTGTCTGATTATTCTATAAGAGGTGAAAGGAGAAGCTTCACCACTGAGTCCTGAAGCACAAACTTTGTAAGTGACCACAAAGCAGTGCGATATCTTTTTTGTGGTGTCCCATTCCACCAAAGGTGTCCAGATTCTTGCCATTCCAAATTGGTAGGAAGCAGATTAGCCCACTGAGCCTCACAGAGACTGGCAATGCCTCCTATTCTAGAAATCCCTGAAATTTTCCTTAATCATCATGAAAATAGATGAACCTGGATCAACTCTGTAAGTGGATTTAATATACAGAACAGAATCACTTGCAACCTGGCTCAGAGTGTCCACTTAAAAGACAACAGTCATCAAAAAAGAACAAAAGAACCACCTAAAATGGCGGTTCTTATGATGGGTGTCTCTGACTCCTAGCTCAGCATCGCCCTGCAATTTATGAGCAATTCAAGTTTCTACGGTGCAATCTCATATATAATGACTCAGAAACTCTGGAATGGGATCCAGGAGTGTGTGTTTTTTTTAAAAAAATCTCCTAGACTATCCTGACACATACTCAAGTTTTCAAGTCAGGAATCTATGATGTTAGATCTCAGAGTAGAGAAATGAAGAAACCTAGCCTCTGGTTATTCTCTGATTGGAGTCTGCAGAATGTTAGGTGACAGGTTCTGTTTTGCAGATGGGTGGAAAAATATTCTTCACATCCCACATGCTTCTATTACAATTGTTGACGATGAGTGGTTCTATGAATCTGGATGACTTGCTTTCCATTGTTAATCAATAGACCGAGAAAGAATAGCTAATGAATCACTTCCTTAGCTTGAGCACAAAAATCGTGCAGCCTCTGTTATCTTGCTGCGATGCTTGCTTTTGAAGATTTCAGATACCATATGAGCAGTCTGACCACAGTTTATTAATTTTTACATCTCTGGAAAACTGAAAATAGAAATGCCTTTACACCTACAGCTTTCTAAGCATGTTTTTCCTTCATAATTAAGAAAAGTTCATTTGTTTGAAAATAATTATTGGGTAATAATTTGTTTCTAGTTTCAGTAAATATTGTAGGCATCATTCTCAACCTACCAAACAATTCTAAACATTTTAAAGAAATATATATTATTAATCATATGTATTAGCATTAATAAATTGTTAATTATAATCAGAGACATGAAAACAAAAACTTCCTGCCCTCATTGACTTGTATGTCAGCCTGGGTTTGAACAGTAGCAATCTTGGGTGGCA
Source organism: Crocidura indochinensis (assembly GCA_004027635.1). Classification (NCBI taxonomy): domain Eukaryota; kingdom Metazoa; phylum Chordata; class Mammalia; order Eulipotyphla; family Soricidae; genus Crocidura; species Crocidura indochinensis. The sequence goes on from PVKC010023831.1 coordinate 3,473, forward strand.
ATTATGCAGAAACCTTTAAATTATTCTCGACAAAGCATGCAAAAATTAGTATTGCCTGTTTTTATAGCACTATAAAATTCCATAATCACTTGAAATGTCTGTTTAGTCTCAATAATGTGAAAAAGTTCTCGTAATATGCTTTGGCGTCAAATTTTATGTTCAGAAGTAATACCTTATATAACAACAAAAACAAAAATAACATACAGAGACTGAGTCTTGTATGTTGTGATCAAGGCCAAAATAGCCAACAACAACAACAAAAAAAATTGGGGGCCAGAGAGATAGCATGGAGGTAAGGCATTTGCCTTGCATGCAGAAGGTCGGTAGTTTGAATCCCGACATCCCATAATCCCATATGATCCCCTGAGCCTGCCAGGAGCAATTTCTGAGCATAAAGGCAGGAATAACCCCTAAGCACTGCCAGGTGTGACCCAAAAACCAAAAAAAAAAATCCCATTGAGGGGTCTTGAGACTGGAAATGTTCAGCCAGAGACCAGCTACTATTTCTGCTCCAATCACACTCTGATATAACTGTAGAAGTAACCCTGATCTAGATACAGTCCTCTATACCCTGCCCAAATTTCTGACCCACATAAATGGTGAAAACAAAGAAATTATTTACGTTGATTAAAACTGCTAAGATTTAACAGACAGCTGAAAATGTGGTATTCTGGTTACCTAACATCATCCCTCAATGATACCCCAGTTAGCCAATCATCTTTCCACCATGTGTAAAATAAGCCTTTTTTTCTTGAGTCTATTACTCAATGATTTTTCTGTAAACTATTGCTCTGTGTCTTCTCTTTCTGTACCTATTCTACTTTTTAAAATATAGCTGTGCAGTGTATTTTCATAGTGAGTGCTTCTCTTTATATACCGAATTGCCTTTGTCAAAAGTTTCTGGCTGGCTAAATGAATTTTACTATCAGTTTCAGGATCTAAAAATCAATAAATAACAAAATACCACTAAATTTCTTTTATGTGTGTTTGTCTTAAGTTTGCAGGTTACAAACACATTCCTCCTATTAAAATGTCTCAAGAAACTTTTTTTCTATTTACTGGTAAGTATTTTTTCCATATTATTCAATATTGCTTGAGTTTCTTTTGTTTCTATTGTTAGGGATATCAAATTTCTCTATTCTCTTCTATAACACATATGTTCAAATAAGTATATTGTAACTGCCATCTGTTTACTATTAACTTATTAAAAAAGCTAACTAATGATAAAATTTTACTTTCATAGATAAGGTAGATTAATTCTACTTCCATTTAGGTAGTTGTATCTCCTGTAAATAATTTTACTTTTTCTACCTACCTTTCCAATATTTCTTTGCTCATTTTCTTTCATTGGTTAAGGTTTCAGAAAAATAATCAATAGTTATTCATTTTTGAAAAATAAAGTGAAAATAACTTTATTTCTAAGTGACTCAGATAATCTTAACCATAATTGACTTTCACAATAAAGACATACAAGAAAACTCATACTAAAAATATCGTTTCTTAGGGCTGGAGCAATAGCACAGTCAGCAGGGTGTTTGTCTTGCAGACAGCAAACCTGAGTTCAATCCCTGACATTTCATATGATCCTCTGAGCCTGCTAGGAGTAACTTCTGAGGGCAGAGCCAAAAGTAACACCTGAGCACCACTGGGTGTGACCCAAAAGTCCCTATATATACTATTATACTATTTTTAAATAATATCTTTATTTAAGCGCCATAATTACAAACATGTTAGCAGTTGGGTTTCAATCATAAAAAGGGATATCCCTCTTCACCAGTGCAACATTCTCACCACCAATAACCCCATATCCCTCTTCCCACACAATGGTTGTCTGAAATAAGCATTCTACTTCTCTCACTCATTAACAGTACCATGATAGTTGTTAGTGTAGTTATTTCTCTAACTGCACTTATCACTTTGTGGTAAGCTTCATATGATGGGCCAGGGTCCTTTCAGTCCTTATCTCCATTATCTCTGGATATTATTAAAATACTGTCTTGTTTTGTTTTGTTTTGTTTTTGGCCATACCCAGTGATGCTCAGGGGTTACTCCTGGCTATGAGTTCAGAAATCACTCCAGGCTTGAGGAACCGTATGGGACGCTGGGGGATAAGAACCGCTCCGACCCCTTTTATTTTTCTTAAATCCCACAGTGAGTGAGACTACTCTGTGTCTATCTCTTTCCCTCTGACTTATTTCACTCAGCATGATAGTTTCCATGTCCTTTCATATATAGGAAAATTTCATGACTTCATTTTTCCTGATGGCTGCATAGTATTCCATGTACTACTTGTTAATGTAACACTCCTTAATAGAATACAAATTATAGTTTTTTTGTTTTTTGTTTTTTTTGGGGGGGCCACACCCGGTGACACTCAGGGGTTACTCCTGGCTATGCGTTCAGAAATCGCTCCTGGCAGGCACGGGGGACCATATAGGGAACCGGGGGATCGAACCGCGGTCCATCCTAGGTTAGTGCAGGCAAGGCAGGCACCTTACCTCCAGCACCACCTCCTGGCCCCCACAAATTATAGTTTTATAAGGTATCAATTTTATGGGAATATAAGTTAGCATTGAAAATAATTTAGAATTTTAAAAAAATTATAAAAGGACCAGAAATAGAGCACTTTCTTTGCATTCAAACTGAATTTTGATCCCCAAAAGTCCATGTGGATCCTCATACATGATTGGAATGATCCCTGATCACATAGTTAGGGAAAAGTGCTGAGCATCACTAGTTGTAGCCCAAAAACAGACTGAAAAAGAGGGTGGCTGGAGAGATAGTACAAGGAGTAAGGCATTTGCCATGCAAGTGGCCATCTATATAATTTCTAGCACCAAATGCGGTGATCCAAGCACTACCAGGAGTGATCTCTGGCATAAAACTAGCAATAAACTAGTTTGAGGACAAACTAGTGTAGCCCTAAGACCTCCCCAATAGGAAAATAAATAAATAAAATATCATAGAATTCAGCAATATTGCTTTGAAGCATTGTGTGAGCCCTAACTTAAATGTTTTTTTTAATCCCTATGTTTATAGCAGTATAAATAACTAAAGGGGGATGTTCTTTTCATGACTGAAACCCAACCACAATCATATTTATAATCAAGGTGTTTAAATAAAGATATTAATTAAAAATAAACAACAAAAGCCAAAACATAGGAACAGCTTAAATGCCTCTCAATAGAAGACCAAATAATGATAGTATATGCTCAATAGACTACTACACTGCCTTTCAAATTAGTGAAAGTGTGCTGCTCTTTGTGACAAAATAGATGGAGCTATAGAGTTTCTCTTATATGTGTAATATAGATAAAGGAAAGAAACTGACAAAAAGAAGCTCCTATATTCTGTGAAAATTATGGTGATTAGCAGAAGGAAAGGGAACTAGAAGTGAGAGAAATGTGTAGATGAGCCTTTTAGGTGGTAGAGTGAAACTGAAATGTTGATGCTGGAGGCAGTGAATACAATAATATATAGATATGAGAATATGTACCCCTAAACGTCTATGGTAATTTAGTCGATAATAATAAAAAAAGGATGCCAATACTCAATAAAAAGTATGCCAATTAGAGTCAAGTAAATATAGAAAATGTAATAAAATATTACATGGACAAATCACTATTGTATAAGACTCTATACTACATATTCTGAAGATGTTTCAAACAAATACAATTAAAAATATTTTTACTAGGAGCCAGAGCTGTGGTGTGGAGCAGTAGTGCATCTGCCTTGCCAGCGCTAGCCTAGGAGAGACTGCAGTTCAGTTCCCCGGCTTCCCATATGGTCCCCCAAGCCAGAAGAGATTTCTGAGCACATAGCCAGGAGTAACCCCTGAGCGTCACTGGGTGTGGTCCAAAACACCAATATATATAATATATATTATATATAATATGTAATATAATTATATGTTATATAAAATATAATTATATAATATAATTAATTTTTTACTAAAAAACATTTAATAAGGAGTCTGATGTACGATAATATTTTAAAGTATGGAAATAAACAGTCAACAAAGCTGGAAAGAAATAAGTTCTAAGGTACATTGAATATCTTTATATTGACAGAACGGAAACTGATTATGAAACAAAGAAAGACTGGAAAATACAGTAAATGGCAAGTCAACAGTAAGGACAAGATTATTAACAAAACAAGTTAAAACAGTGCCTTGTTCTAGGTTATAGACAATTGTATAGGTTTTTCAGCAGAAAGAAAACATAACCCAACTAAACTAGAAGTAAACTTAATACAGCAGACTTTCTGCATTAAAAAAAAAAAGAAGAAAAACCTGGAGACTTTGGAGACATTTCAGAGGCTAAAACACAATCCTCATCTTCTACTTCCCTCGGTATAAATACACCTTTAGCCTCATTTTCATCTCTCCCCCAACACATCCTTTGCCTAACCACCCAAAACCGATCTGCAAACATGTGGTGCTTTTTCAAACACCCATGTCTTTTTACATCCCATTTTTTTTTATCTCTGGCCTGAAAGGCCCTCTCCATACTTCTTTCTTTTCTAAAGCTTAACCTATATCTGCAACTCAGCAAATGGCACTCTCTGCACACTCCAATGAATGTAGTTACCATGTTACATGTCAGAGAAATGTTGAAAACTATTCTTGCTCACAATTATTTGTGAGAAGTCTATGTACTCTTTACTTATTTTTGTGTGTGTGTTTTGCTTTGTTTGGGTATGTTTGATTGGGTTTTTTTTTTTTTTTGGTTGTTACCAGGGATCACAGAGAGCAGGGTTGCCAGACACACAGCACAGCTGCCTGGATCACAATCAGTACATCTGGAACATTGCGGATATGAACTTGCATTGGTAAACTTGCAAAGTTGCAAGGATTCAAGGTCACTCTAAGTCACCCTAAGGTGACTCCAAGTCACTGCACTATTTCTCTAGGTCCTGATACTTCTAAAGATAGTGACTTTGTTTATTGTTTTTAGGCCATTTCCAGAGTTGCTCAAGGGTTACTGCTAGCCTTGCCCTCAGTAATTATTCCTAGCAGGCTCGAGGGACCATACCGGATGCTGAGGATGGAACTTGGTTAACCTCATATAAGGCAAACACCCTACCTATTGTATCATCACTCTGGCTCAAGATCCTGACTTGCATTTATCTTTATTGGAATGACTACACACTCAAAAATAATAATAAAATGTTCAGTAAACCATGTGATACTGGAAATTGAACCAGGGCTCTTGTATATAAAGTATTTGCTCTTTAAATCATCTCCCAGACCTGTCCGTGCACTATTCATCTTTTTATTCTCAGTGTTGAGAGTCTCTGCAGGCTTTTGGTAAATAAATGCATAAAATCAACTCTAAAATAAGCTTCATGACCATGGAGTATTCGTGAAGATTCATGACTGAATGCCCTGGAGTTGCAGCAAAAACAAACAACAAACAAAATAGCTTTTTGAAGCCTTTCAGCAATGTTTTCTGTCCAGCCACAGAGACTCATCAATATCTTTTGATTTTGTCTACACAGCCTCTCTTCCCTCCTGCTGGTAAATGTCTATCTTAGAAACCTCAGAGTTGGGAATGTGAAGCATACCAAAATGTTCACACCCAGTCATCGGTGAATGGCTTAAAGATAGGAAAGGCCAAATCCTTACTTGAAAAAGACTCAAATTGTATCTGATTGGAAATAGTCTTACCTTTTGATGGGCAGGCGGCAAAAATATAAATCATACTAGTTGAATTTCATAAGAACAAGTCTTTCATTTGAGTATGAATGAGTGAATCCAGAATACCTAGTAGCTATAATCTCAGACACAATTGAAATTTTGTCCACTGGCATGAAAAGAGAGCAGAGAAATCTAATGAGCTTTATTACCTTTGTACAGTTTTTATCAAAATGTGATGAATATAGAACATCTAAGGGGCCGGTGCTGTGGCGCTAGAGGTAAGGTGTCTGCTTTGCCAGCGCTAGCCTAGGACGGACCGCGGTTCGATCCACTGGCATCCCATATGGTCCCCCAAGCTAGGAGCGACTTGTGAGCGCATAGCCAAGAGTAACCCCTGAGTGGTACCGGGTGTGGTCCAAAAATCAAAATAAATAAATAAGTAAAATTAAATTAATAGTTTGTATTGTCACATTTGAACCCAAAGAAAATAAACTAAAGAGATCTTAGAACAGAGGACCTCTTGTATATTTAATTGATTTAACTTCCTAAAGACTTCATTTCACTGCCATTGATTCTCTTTATGCTAGCTGGTGAAACTTAGACCTAAATTCATTTATAGAATTAGGATTTTAGGGAATCTAGTAGGTAAAATGGTGGTATATATTAGTAGAGCCACCAGAAATAGTACAGAAATTATGGGGCACAAATCTTAGTATCACAGGATCCTCATGTACTGTTGGGTCTAGTGTGGTCGTGGAGGTTCTTACCAGAACCCAGAAGACCCAGGTAACCCCCAGAACTGTACAACCTGAGTAGTATTATATTCTTTGGCCTTTGCTTTGAATATTTGGTCATGTTAACTGAGTCCCTGTGCCTCCTGAACACCACTTGGGAACATTCTCTATCCCCTCCCACCATCCTCACCACTAATTCTAGATGAATTAGCAAAAATGGTATAGATATATAGATTTTTTGGATATAACAAATGTCCTGGTGCTGGACTTCAGTACCTTGATCTGTGGGTTTATTTAGAGGCTTTCTAGCTACAAGCAAATTGAGACCTAACAGACTCTAAATCCAGTGATAGGAGTCATCCTCATAAGAGGTCGGTGGTTGATTTAAGACAGGCACTAAATGAAACAGAGACTGGATCTGTGAACCTAGACACAAGGCACACCAAGGATTGTTGATACACTCCAGAATCCCAAAGGAAAAAAAGAAACAGAATGAGCTTTTCTTTCAAAACTTTAGAACAAGCACAGCTGAGTCCTTGATTTCAGACTTTTGGCTTTTGCAATCATGACAGTATATATTTCTGTTCTATTAAACCACTCAGTTGTGGTAATTTGTTGCAGCGGGCCTAGATATTTAATATATAGTGATTGAAATTGGAGATCAATATAAACAAAATTATGAAAAGGAAAGAAAGTGGTGGAATCTGAATTCGAGTATTGGGTATTTGCACTTCCCAGCTTTGCCTTTCCTTTATTTAATTGGGAACTGCTGATTACATAAAATATTCAGAGCTATAACTTAATCTAACTTGTTTGACTGAATTTATACCTGCTCCAAAGATATCAGTGACAAAAAGTTGCATATTGGCCTTTAAAATTATATTGACATATATGATCATAGAGAAAGTAACCACATATTTTCTGCATTTATTTTGCCTATATATCAGAGGTATTTTTATTTAGAAAGATATACAATATCATTTGCTATTGATCTATTAATAAGAGAGAAATTTAAGATTATTGATGTAGGTAAGAATTTGGGGGGCTATTGTTTAATCATGATCTGAGCTACATCATGGCTCATACACATAGATATTCTTAGCTCTATACATAGAAATTACAATTTAAAACAAAGTTTAGTGTTCATTTTAATAATACACAGAAACAACTGAGTAATGAGTATATCTAACACTGAATTTTTGCTATATACGTTCAATATTTTGTTTTAACATTTTCCCATCAAACATAATAAAAACGTTGAGCTGTTGTTCTGCAATCTAATATTTAGGCTTATGTTTTAAAATTTTTATGTTTTGCATGCTTCTGATTCATTATACTGTGCAACGAAAGTATCTCTGTTTTACTTAGCATTCTGTTGAATCTGCAGAGATCTTGCGACTTTTAATGTATATTCACTATTCTTCCAGCAAAAAAAAATTCAGCCATAAGTATGAATGATAGAGCAGTGATTTCTAGTTTTTATAGAGCTTAACCAGGCGTATTTCTCCTTACAGAACCCATCTAATGGATACACTACACATTAATGACTAAGTAAGAGATTGACAGATGCTAGGAAGTCTCGTGGTCTATGAGATATTCATTGTATTTTTCCAAACGCATTAAATGATCTTTGCCCTTTTAAGAAGCTGTAGAGATACTATCATCAATTAATTACTAAAGGCACTAGGGAAAGTCTTTAAGCAAGATGTGGATGGATAGTTATTTAGGAAACCAAAGGCTAGAAAGAGACCTATTTAGTATTAATGAGTTTAAAGAGTAATTTGATTCATTATGGCTACCAGATGAAATTGAATGGAACAATCAAAGTTCATTACCAGGCCTGATTTCCTGAGTGGGAAATAGTGGTGATACTGTGTATATGAATACTCCCCAATACTTTCATCTGACTGCTTTATTTAATGTTTCTTATCAGTAAGCATTATCCCCTTCTACTTTCCTTTCTTGAGGTAGCAAGCAATGCATACCAAAGGGCAGAACAAACAGAATCACTTATCAGTCCTGTAATAAAGTCAAAACTATAAATGCTATCTGAGCAATTCTCTTAATATAATCTTACCTTTTAAAGAACTGACATTACATTCAAGTACTTTCTATGACAAAATGCAAGGGAAAAAAATACCCAAAACTCATCAAGCTAGCTTGCCATTTGCTTTCCATAGCCAATACCATTAAGATGATATGCTAAACATTCAATTATGTAAATTTCTCAGTTAAATTATTTATAGTCAGAAATTCTCTCACCTTTCTGAAGTAGAATAAATTCAAATTTAATTCATTAGGTGACTAAACTAGAATAAGACCCTAGAGGAAATGCAAATGATAATTGAAAATATAGAAATGATATTTGTTTTGGTGACACAACAAATCAATCAGCATAAATTGTCAAGCTTACAAAAATATCACTGAAAGGTATTCTGCAATGTCCATTAAATAGTATGTTTTCAATTTAAAGTATATATTTACCAGAGTGAGTGAAGTAGGAATTATGAGTGCAAGTTGATCTAAATGTCATCTAAGAAATATGAATCCTCCTAATATTTGTGAATATCTACTATCTTCTCTATGCATCCTGATTTGACCCAGGAGGTAACTGATATTCATATTTTACATGAAGGAAATCAAAAACTCATTAGTCAAATTGCCTTATTTTATTTAGTAAAAAGAGCAGATGAAATGCCAACCAGTTATGTCTTGCAAAGTCTACTTTTTCTAGCATTCATCAGTTGCCATTCAAATTTCATCTTTTTTTTTTTTCCTTTTTTTCTTTTTGGTTTTTGGGCCACACCCAGTGACGCTCAGGGGTTACTCCTGGCTACGCGCTCAGAAGTCGCTCCTGGCAGGCACGGGGGGACCATATGGGAACCGGGGGATCGAACCGTGGTCCGTCCAAGCTAGCGCAGGCCAGGCAGCAGGCACCTTACCTCCTGCGCCACCTCCCGGCTCCCTCAAATTTCATCTTTAAGTTTAAGTGCAATTGGAGTAGAAGCTTCAGAAGTTAGGAGCAAACACAATCTACAGATAGATGCTTAATTCCTGGATTGTGAGTTCAGTTGAGAATAAGAGGACAGGATATAGACGTTGAATTGTACGCATGCACCTAATCCTGGCACAGCAAAATCTCAGGCGTTACTCCTGTCTCTGGACTCAGAAATCGCTCCTGGCTTAAGGGACTATATGGGATGCTGGGGGATATATCCGTGGTCCGTCCTAAGTCAGCCTAATGCAAGGCAAATAGCCACTGCTTCGCCACTGCTCAGGCCCCAATCTAGGGTTGATATTCCAAAATGAATTTCATAGGAGTTGATTCAGTCATTTTCATCCAACCTGGCTGGACTGGTTAAATGCTATGAATTAAGAATAGGGGGGTTCATGGGCTCTAGAGTATTTAGGACCACTAGGATCACCCTGAAATTTTGCTGTAATACAGGGAGAAACTCCTAATGTCAGAGTCAGGAGTAGACCTTGAACATAGCTTAGATAGGGTCCTAAAATTAAATTAATAGAAAAAAATAACTTCGTTTTTAGTTACATCTGCAAAGTTTTCAGAGATGTAAGTCTACTATTCCTAAAAACTTAGCAACACAACTAGTATAAATAAAGAAATAAAAGAAAGGGGCCCGGGAGATAGCATGGAGGTAAGGCGTTTGCCTTTCATGCAAAAGGTCATCAGTTCGAATCCCGGTGCCCCTATGGTCCCCCGTGCCTGCCAGGAGCAATTTCTGAACATGGAGCCAGGAGTAACCCCTGAGCACTGCCGGGTGTGACCCAAAAACCAAAAAAAAAAAAAAAAAAAAAAAAAAAAAAAGAAATAAAAGAAAAATGACTTTGATCTAGGTAGGGTAGAATGAAGAGGCATTAACTGAGAGAGGAAAAAAAATGGTTGTTTTGTGTAAGTAAAATTGCAACCACAAATAAAATTTTCAAGAAGTAAAATTTTGTCCTGTTGGTTCTATTTTTTTTTCCCAAGAAAATGCAGTGCAGAGTCAGAAAGACAGTATCAGGACTGAAGTAATTGCCTTGCATGCGACCAATCTCTAGTGAACTCCCCAAACTGCATGTGGGACCCCAAAGCAACGCATAAAGTCATCATTGCACATAAAGCCCATTGAAGCAAGTAGGTCCAGAGTCTGAAATGGATGTGACCCAAATCCAGCACCCCACCAAAAATGGGGGGAGGGATTATACCTACTTTGCATTAGGTGAAAAGTGTGTATCATTATTGTATTTGTTTGTTTTTTCTCTTGTAGTCATGGAATCATTGTGTTGGAAATGTTTTAGAAAAACCCAGTTCATATGCAAAACACCAAACAGTTTATTGCAACCACTGAAACCATATCATTAGCTTTTCTTGTTACTCAGCAATTGAGTGAGACAGTACTTTACATCTAAAACATCTTGAAAACCAAATTCATGACCTCAGATAAAGCAATAATTGTTTTGCAAATTAAAATTCTTTCCCCCACTGCAGCCAGTAACTTAATCTTCAGATGTAAATGAGATGAGCTCTCTGAGTAATCTGAAGAAAGAATCACATACCATTTTGCCTGAGTGCCAGCAAAATATCTCTGGTTGACAGTTATTAATTTCCAGTCAAATTATCCTAGAACAGGGTCAAAGAGAACTAATTGTTTTATTTTACATGCCAGGAAGTGTTCAGAAGTAGTGCTTTGTGAAGAAAACTATAGCAAAAATCTGAAAAACTCTCTGTCCACTCCAGATCATTTTACTTGGATTCCTAAATATATTAACACTCCTCAATTTTCAGGCACTCTCTCACAAGTTCTGTTTGAATTTTCAGGGCTCGTTGCTTTTTCTTCTTGTTCTATATTATGTAAAATAAAGTGGAACTTATCTTAAAAATATTAATGTCTGGTTAGAAGCATGACCAAGGCCTGATAGAACTATTTCTGTTTTCATTATGTTTTTCATTCTGTCCTTGACTTTGGAATTTTAACATAATTAAAATACACATAGAAGGAAAAAGAGATCTAAAAAAAATTAGATCTGTGAAACTTTATCTTCTCCTCATATTCCTTTTAGGGGCTACCTGTGAAACAGGTTATATTACGATTAAATTGTGTTATTCAATTCATGTGTAATCCTTTCAACTTATTGAAAAACAATTAAATGAATTATAGCAGTGTCTCATAATTCTTAGAAAAATTTTACTAGAGATTTTACAAAACTGAGGTACTAGTACCATTACATCTGTTAGGTAAGTATAAGAGATACACTTGAATTTGGACATTGCAGATGCAATGTTACAGTCATGGTATACTGGAAAAGGCAAAATATGGAGAATCCAAAGATCCAGTATTCATGACTTAGCTCTGATCATGTACACTTGGATCAGTCGTCACCAAAATCAGTTTCCTCTTTTCAAAACTTTATTGAGAACAATTTAAAAGTAGTTTCTAAGAAATGACCTTCCTAATTGCAAAGCACTCTAAAGATATCATGTCACAAATAATGGTTTTGAGAGATAATTCATAATAAAGATGATCCGTATTATTTATGCATTCCCAGTGTACAATTCAATTTTTAATATATTTATAAGGTCGTGTGACAATCACCACATTCCAATTTTCTTTTATTTTTACAGCTTCATCTATTAATATAAACTTGTTTAGAAGAATCTGAATATTTATATGGTATTAGTATATCTTTCATCTCCATAAAGTAACCTCATTCCTGTTTCAAGTCATCTTTAATGATTGTCACTTTTTTTCGCTACTTCTGGACAACCATGTCTATGATTTTATTATTCTGATCTTTTCATATAAATGGACTCACATAACACTAAACCTTTTGTTACTTACCTTCTTTCACAGCATAATTTTATAAGGCTTGTCCATGTCACTGACTGTTATCAAGACTTCATTCTATTAACTATCATTATAAAAATGCATTATATTATCTATGTATAAAGTAATGGAAATTTGAATTCTCTGTGTATCTATTATGAATAACCCTGCTAATCAAATTCTCATCTATGTTATTTTGTGAATATGTATTTTCACATTTCATAGATTTATATTACAAGCATATAAATGCTGGATTTATAACTCTACCTATTTTGAGGAATTGCCCAATTGCTTTCCAAAGCAAATGTCAATTTACTTCATCAGCAATATGTAATATTGTCAGTTTCTCTATGCCTTTGCCAACACTTTTTGTAGAGACATACAACAAAAAGTGTCTCTTTTATTACAACTATCATATGAATGTGAAGTTATGGTTGATTATATTTATGATTTACATTCCTATAGCAATTACCAAGTTGAATTTATTTTACGAACCTATTGACCATTTGTATAACTTTCTGGAAGAAATGCTTAATCCTATGCTCATTTCTTAATGGGGTTATTTTTATTTTGTTATTGATTTATCAACAATAAATCTATATAATCTAACTACTGTTCCATATTAGAAATATAATTGTTTAAGCGGTGATGGGAACCCTCTAATTTTATGTAAATATGTACCTATAATATTATTGTCAATAATGAGTAAGCCACTATGATCAAAATAAAAATTATATTAAAAAAAGAAATATAATTGTTTGCTATTTCTTCTATTTTATTATTTTTCTTTAAAATCTTACTGTTATTTGTATTACAAAATTTAAGTCTGCCAATTAATATCAATTTCTTTACCTTTTCTGTTATTGTATTAAAAGGACATTGATTAACCCGATGTCAAAAAGATTTACTAAGTTCTTTAAGTATTAGATAGTTTAATTAATTTATTTATTTAATGCTTTGGGCCACAGCCATCATTGCTCAGAACTTATTCCTGGCTCTTGGGGATCACTCCTGGCTGTATTCAGGGGATTATATTAGGATTCCAGAGATCAGACATGGGTCCGCTGTGTGCAAAGCAAGAACCTTTCCCATTGTATTATCACTCTGTCCCAGAGTTATATTGTTTTAGTTTTTATTGTAAATCTATGATTTATTTTGAATTATTGTAATTCATGGTATAAGGTAAGAGTCCACTTAATTATTTTGTTGATTAACAAGTTCAAAGTAAAACATGATCATTAGGAAAAAAGTAATAATATGCAAGAAAAGGAGAAACACCAAAACACCTACAATTTTACATATTCCAAACTAATTACTTGAAGCATTCTTGTTTATATGCTTTTAGAATCTGCTCTCTGTGGACAGCTTATGTAAACACAAATATATAAATATATATCTATGTAATTTTTGGGGGATTACAAATGCATATAGTTCTGTAAAACAGT
>PVKC010023832.1:0-17126 GCA_004027635.1 Crocidura indochinensis
TCCTCCTCCTCCTCCTCCTATTTATTTCCCTCAGGGAGCAAGTACAGCAGTGCATCTTGGCAACTTGTAGTTCCTGTTTGTGTGACTCTGAAAAAGTGCTCCACCTCTCTGAGTCTTGTTGGGAACAAGGCGGTGGCAACCTCTCTTCACAAGAGAGTGATGGAGAGGACAGGAGCCATGAGTAAGGCATCCCTTGACCAGGATAGGATCAGTGCTGCCCTACCAACTCCCCTGGAGCCTGAGAACACAGCAGATTGGGGAGGGGAGATCTGGGGATGGACTTGGGAGTAGATATTCTCCCCAAAGGGACATGCCACCAAGATCTTGTAAGAAGCCAACAGAAGGAGCTGGGCTTGTCTCTCCCCAGTGACTAAGTCAGAAGTGCAGAGAGGGTATAGGCAAAGATGACAGGATTGAAAAGGGTCATGACAGGTAGACATCAGGCATGGTGGGGGGGGGGTTCCAGCCCTCCTAATCTGAGGGGTTGGGGTCACAACCTGCAGTGTTGAGACCTTAGTACTGGCTTTTTGCTCAGAGAACCTTATGGGGTGCTAGGGATCATGGGTTCAGCAAGTGTCTTATCCTTGTGTTTCCAACCCCTTAGCTGGATATATAGCCTTTGGGCACAGCTTCCCTTCTGTGCAGGCCTGGGCTCAGTGCAGCTTTTACTCTCTGATGGATCAGCAACAAGCTCATCATGCTGTAGTTTCAGCAGATGATCATCTATCTCTTAGCAGAACTGGCTTCCTCTGTGGCTTGACTTATGTGTTATGCTTGTCAATAAATTTAGAAATGAGAGCGACGGTCTAAGGCTTGGCCAGGGAGCTAGTGGGGAACACAGGGGTTGGGTCAGAATCCCAGCCTCTTGCTGGAGCTCAACTGACCTTATCCCCAGGGCATACAGCCTGGCCTGTTTCTACAGGGTCTCAGTTACTTGTCAGTGCCTTGGTGACTTTGGAATGCTGAGTTTGTTGACCTTCTGGGGTCACTGAAGTCCTCCTAGAGCAAGAGTGGTGGAAGCTCCTTTCTCTGGATCAGGACCTGACCACTTTGTTCTCAAATTCATCACCTCACCCTAGTGGGAGGTCTCCTTGTCAATCCCATAATAGTGAGGTCCCAGGGAAAGAGGGAAAGGGTGTCCCTTGACCTGGGTTAGTGACAAAACCACCTCTGGTCATCCTAGTGCTCAAGCTGCCCCCAAACCACACCTGAGGATCAGTATGACCAGAGGAGGACCCTCTTAGCAGACCAGGCCTCTCTCTGGCAGCCCTGATCCTCCCTCCTCCCAGGCTAGTCACTGCCCATTCCATTGTTGGGCAGGAAGCAGCTGTCTGAGTGCTGAGGTGGCCTCTGCCATCTGGCTGGAACCTGGAGCAGTGAGCATCGGCCTTCTTATCTGCCTGGGTGACAGGCAGCCCAGAGTCATGCCTGGCCTGGATCCACTCACACTTTCGACTCTCCACACTTTGCTCTGACAGCAGCTGGCTGACACCTGACCCCTCATTGCTTATGGGATAAACATGGGGCCAGCGAGTGACCACAGAGTGATAAGATTTCTCACCCTCCAGGGACTGGCACCAGCTTCATCACATGCCTCCAATTCCTGGGCTTACGGAGAGGCATCATCTCTTGGCCACTGTTCTGTAGCTACAGTGGCCTCAGGGTCACTTAGTGCTGCCCAAGATCAAGGGGTTTCACCCCTGAATACATGCTAGGACCACCTGGTCAAACACCTGCATGCATCCCACATGGCTGATTCCATGGGGCCAAGAAACACTGGGCCTGGCAGTTAGAAATAACCGCACCAGGTCTTTACAGGAACTTAGGCTGCTCTCAGCTTGTTCTTTTCTGAGCCATAGATTCTCAGAGGCTGGCAGAACAAGTTGTCCCATTTTGCAGATGGAAAAGCTGAGTCCCAGAGCGTTCCCTCGCACTCCCACTCATCCCCTCAGGATTTTTACCTGACTATAGCTCAGCATTTAGAGGGAGAAAGGCAACTTCCAGGGAGGAAGATAGCTGGTGAGACCTTAAACCTGAGGCAGGCTTGGGATAGGAAGGAGAAAGAAAGAGGAGAAAAGTGGGGATTTCCTTTTGGAGAGAAGAGTGAGCAAACCGGAAGGCAGTGTTGGTTTAGGAAGAAAATGTTTGAGTAGGTTCAGCCCCTGTGAAACTGTGAAGGGGGGATAGTGGTCAGACCAAGAAGAGTAGTAGCTGGAGAATTGATTCTAGATCTTGAAGGTTCCATCCCAGTTATTGCATTTTTCACCTGCAGAGACACATGAATCTGCCCATAATCGGCATCTCCTTCCCAACAGCCAAATCTGCACCAGCTCCACGGTATGGACACCGTATCTTAGCCATTAGTCTCCAAACCAGGCCCCCCACACCCCACTCCTTACAGTTGGATCTCACTTTCCAGGCAGGAAAGCAGAACTCCAAAGCTGGGTGAAACCTGAGGGCACTCAATGCCCTCCAAGGGGCACAGCTGTGGAAATGAAAGCTTGCGACTGGCTGGAGCTGTGCAAAAATCCTGCCAAGGGCCGTGTTCTGCTCCCCACACTGGCTGTCGAGGAAAGAGCTGTCCTAGGCCCGTCGCCATCTGGAATGGGCGCTGCCAAAGGCTCTGGCTCTGCCAGGAAGGCAGCTGTGTGTCTGGGCCCCGGAAGAGCTACGCTCATGGGTGAGGAGGTCTGGCATGGACTCTCGAGGCCTGAAGGGCTAGGAAGGGTTCACACTTGGCCTGATGACCAAGCTGTGTGACACCTCGCCATGCGCCTTGCCTTCTGAGTCTTCTGAGTCTTGATTTCTGAAGGTGATTCAGGTCTGTGTTAGTTCGGTGGGCCAAGTTGGGGTGCTTATTTCCTGTATTCACACTGTCCTGAACTTTGCTGAGAATAAGATACCATGTTTATTTATTTATTTATTTATTTATTTTTGGTTTTTGGGTCACACCCGGCAGTGCTCAGGGGTTACTCCTGGCTCCATGCTCAGAAATTGCTCTTGGCAGGCACGGGGGACCATATGGGGCACCAGGATTCGAACCGATGACCTTTTGCATGAAAGGCAAACGCCTTACCTCCATGCTATCTCCCGGGCCCCATACCATGTTTATTTTATCACCTGGCAACCTTGTGGTTTGCACCTGGTTTTTAACCAAGTGACAGCAGTGAAGGTCGGATGTGAGTGAGGATGTGCCTGGCCAAATAGGAGGTGTCAGTGGTATGGGCGACAAAACTGGGTTCTTTCCTCTGACTGGTCCCAGGCTCAGCCCATGACACTATTACTCCAGTGATCATAAGGACCAAAAAAACAAACAAAAAAACACCCAAAAATAAACACAAACAAAAAACAGAAAGAAAGGGAATGATTTTTCTGTGAACAGAATTTCCTCCCTTGAAAAATCCAAACAACGTTGGGGGTGGCAGGTGGGGCTTTTGGGGGTGGAAAGTGTAGCAGGGAGCCGCATCAGGAGAAAGTTAGGTGAAAAAAGGCAAGATAAGAGAGCCAGGTTAAAAAAAAAACAATAAGTAGCTTTTCCTTCTAGTGTTCTATTTAATTTTGAAGTGTTATTTGAAAATGGATCTTCCTCATAATGCCAACAGAAAGCTGAAAGGCCTCCCAGGAACCTACTTAATGAGAAGTATGGCCGGGGCTGGTGGGAGAGGCCTGTGACTGCTTTACCACAGGAAAACAAAAGAATATCTGAACAAACAGTGTCTCTGCTTGCTTTCAGAGAGAAAGTTCCACATGGAAAGATGCCGATTCTCTCTCGTGTCATTAGTACATATCATCTGATTCCAGGGAAAATCGCTGTGGGGAGGTGAGGAAGTTCACTGACAGGAACCATTGCTTTCAAATTGTCTAAAGAACTGGGTGTGGAAAGAAAGAAGGTAAGTGCTATACATAACACCCCCTCAGTAACAGTATTACAAACCCGAGTACCTAAAAGGAAAACACAAGGTGGAGGGGTAGTGTCTGCCATAGAGACAGTCTGAGGTGGGGGGGTGGGAGAAGAAAGGACTTTGGTGTTGAGAAATGAGCACTGGTCAAGGGATGAGTGTTAGAACATTATATGGAATTCAATCATCAACAAGTTTTTAAACTCTGTGATTCAATAAAATTTTTTTTCTTTAAATTGTCAAAAGAAAAACTTGAATAAGAATAGTAATTAGGCTGGAGAGAAAGCATGTAGAAGGACGGTGGTTTGAATTCCAGCATCCCATATGGTCCCCCGTGCCTGCCAGGGGCGATTTCTGAGCATAGAACCAGGAGTAACCCCTGAGTGCTGCCGGGGTGTGAACCCCCCCCCCCCAAAAAAAAAGAAAGAAAAACAAAAGAAGAAGAATTAGGACTGGAGCAATAGTACAGCAGGAAGAGTGTTTGCTATACATGAACATTGGGCCCATGCAAGCACAACCTGGGTTTGATCCATAGTATCCCAAATAGTCCCTCAAGTCCCACTAGGGGTTATCTCTGAGCACAGAATCAGAAGTACTCCATGAGCACTGCTGAGTTTGGCTCCAAACAAAACAAACATAAAGAATAATAATGAAAGAGCTGGCATGATAGCATAGTGGGTAGGGCATTTCCCTTGCATGTGACTGACCCAGGTTCAATCTCTGACACCCCATATGATTCCCCAAGCCCACCAGGAGTAATTTCTGAACTCAGAGCCAGGAATAAGTCCTGAGAGCAATAGGGTATACCCCTAAAACAAATAAACAACAAAAATATAATAATATCTAGCCCCCAGGAGACCCAAATGTACTACAAAGCAACAGTAATGAAAACAGTGTAGGTTTTGCCTAGAGGGTATGAGTTCCCAATCTCAGTTCACTTCCTTCCTAGCTATAAGACTTTGGGTGTCTACTTTCCTTTCCAGATTCATCTCAGTAAAATGGGGTTAATAACAGTCCTAGTATTAGTGGGGGAATTAAAGAGACTGAAGCCTAATTGGCACTTAACACCAGGCCTGGCAAGTAAACGTTCAATTTTACTTGCAAGGAACAATACTCCATCAATTGCTAATTGGCTTTGGGGCCAAAGAAGAGGCAGATGCATGCTCATGACTGAAAATTGGGATCCTTCGGTACTTCTTCCCAATCTGAGAGCAGCAACAAGAACGGTTGCAGGACAGGCCTAGAGCAAAAAAGGCATGCATTTACCTTTGATTTGTTCCCTTCCCCGTCCACAGGCCTTCCCTGAAAGGCGGCTCTTGGTGGTTTCACCATGGTTGCTTTCCTGGTTAGGTTCTCAGGACCACTCTTTTGGCCCGTCATTTCTCAAGGTCAGACTGGGCATATCCAGTCAGGCTGGAACCAAAGACAGGAGGTGCCACAGCAGTGTCCTACCTACCCTGGGTGGTTCCATCAGGTGTGGCCTTTTCAGAGGGATGAGATGAGCCTTTTCTCCATGCCTTCCAGCAGCGTCAGCCTCAGCACTGGAGATGGGCAAGAACAGTTTTTTCCCTTTTTTGCCACTCCTGGCAATGCTCAGGGCTTACTCTTGTCTCTATATTCATGGCATGCCTGATAGGGCTCAGAGGACAATATAGGGCTCCAGGGATCAAACCCAGGTCAGGTATGTGCAAAAGCTAGCATCTTACCATGTGTACTATCAATCTACCATAAATGGGGCTCTGAGGAAGAGCATTGCTTGATTTCAGGGGATTAGCATAACGAAGCTCATTTTATTGGGAAATAGGTCATGTCTTTTACTGTCAGCTTGTTCAGTATGCTCAGTTTCCTTTATTCATTCACTGGCTCCGAACTAAGGCAAGAAAGAGAATTATTCGACCCCCATCAAAACATCCAAACCTTTTAAAGAGTCAGAGAGCATTCCTTTGTATAACTTCCAGGACACCCCTCATTTCCTCTTACATTGGGAAAGTAAGTTTTAAGAGCTCTGCTTTAAAATAAATAAAATCATAAAATAAATAAGATCAAAATTGGACCCTGTCCAAGGCCATGCCGAATCAAATCAAAATCAGGTTTCACAGCATCTCATTATGTATTCCTACGTGGAAGACTTTTCACTTTGGGTGTGAGGGCACAGGATTTGGAGGAAATATGACCATTGAGGTGTAGGCAGGGTGTCTTTGTCTCTACGTATCCAGCATTTCAGAGAACTATTAGCCTCCTCTCCGAGGAAGGATATAAGCATGTGATATCCGACTCAGATCTGCCGTTAACTGAACTGTATCGATATCAGCTTCCTGGTTTTGATGACACTCCAGGGCTGTAGGAGACGCTCTTACTAGATGAGCTGGATTAAAGGATGGGAGAAATCTCTGCACTCATTCAGCAAGTTCCTACGAGCCTTTCTTAATTGCAAATATATATCATATATATTAAAAGATGCAGCTCCTTTTTATTATCTGAGGGTCAACATTCATCTTTGGGTTCACCAATGAATATCAACGGTTGTATCCAATGCCAACTGTGATGAGGACTCTCTGTACCATTAGCATGATGGAGAGTGGGGGGGGGGAATGGTTCATTAGACTGAGTTCATGTGTTGATGCTCAGCTTGGGTTCCATCCCTGGCAGCATCTGGTTCTCAAGCACTGCCAAAGAGTAAACTGGGGTATTCCCGTTGAGCTCTATCAAGCATGCCCCCCCCCCCCAATATACACTTAAAAAGATAGTCACAATATGCAACATTTCTGAAACATTTCAGACCTGGGCTCTGTAGGGGTGACAGCAGTGATTGATTAGTGATGTCTGCTGTGGTCTAGGAGAGAGATGGGAAGAGAGATGGAGGAGAAAGGAATTGGGTCACACCCTCTGTTTACTCAATTCCTGACCTACAGGCAACCTGAGCCCCATGAACAGAGGGCACTGACCCGACACAGGAACAGAGGGAGGAAAAGGGTAAAGGAGGGAAGCAGATGCCAAGTAGGACTCTATGCACAGCAAATTTCAACTGGGTAGTATAAGGCATCGGCAGGGGCCAGCCTAGCCATGTGGGATTGATTGGGAGGCAGCATGGGGGTGATGAAAATTTCTAGATGGTGATTGCAGTGCTGATGAGGCCAGCAGGCACATTTGCTAAAACTTATTGACCTGTACTCAAGATCTGCACATTTCACTAGATAGAAAATAGGCTTTAAGAAAACAACTTAAAAAAAAAGCAAAGGAAGAAAGAAAGGAAGAAAGAAAGAAAGAAAGAAAGAAAGAAAGAAAGAAAGAAAGAAAGAAAGAAAGAAAGAAAGAAAGAAAGAAAGAAAGAAAGAAAGAAAGAAAGAAAGAAAGAAAGAAAGAAAGAAAGAAAGAAAGAAAGAAAGAAAGAAAGAAAGAAAGAAAGAAAGAAAGAAAGAAAGAAAAAAAAAGAACTTGAAAGCTCTGAAAAGCAGACCATTTCCAGGAATAAACTACACCTAGAACATTTGATGTTTTCTGTCCCTGTGGGAGGACCAAAAAACCCAGAGAGACCTGAGTTCCTCCCTGCTGTTTTGGAAACAAAAAATTTAGATGGGCGTACTGAGGAGAAGGGCTGGATAGCCAGAGTCCTAAATGGGAAGCTGCTTGAAAGGGGGTGTTGTAACCACTTTATCTCTGCTATATCTTGCAGAGAGCATTCCCTTGAGATAAACACGCTTGAGAGAACTTTGTATTATCAACCACTTAGTGAAAGCTTAGACTGGTTATATCAGCATAGATAAGAAACTTCTGTGAGTGTTTGCCCTGTTCTGATGATGATGGCTGGTTTAAAGCAATGATCAATTTTTGAGACTGTTAGCTTCCTGATCCCATGCTTTCCTCTCTTATTTTCTCTCTCTCTCTTTCTCTCTCTCTCTCTCTCTCTCTCTCTCTCTCTCTCTCTCTCTCTTTTGTTTTTTGTTTTTGGGTTACTCTCGGCAGTGCTCAGGGGTTACTCCTGGCTCCATGCTCAGAAATTGCTCCTGGCAGGCATGGGGGACCATATGGGGCACCGGGATTCGAACCGATGACCTTTTGCATGAAAGGCAAACGCCTTACCTCCATGCTATCTCCCGGGCCGCTATTTTCTCTCTTATTTTCATCCTCTCCAAGTCTCTGTTTTAGATCTGTTCACAGTAGTCCCAGTAGTCCCAGAGGCAATGGCAAATCTCTGACGTGGGGCCTTTTAGTTTGTGTGTTTGTTGGGCCCCTGTCCTCAGGAGTCTTTGTTGGTGGTGCTCAGGGGACGAAAGAGGGTTGGGGATGGAGCCTGTTTTTAGCTCCATGAGCCAGTCTTAACCCTGATACTGTGAAATAGTGCCCTTGATTTTAACTCTAAGCTTTGTTATTTCCTTCTGTCTCTCTATTTTTGGTTCCTTTTGTTGATCATTTTCTAATTTCTAAGCTGCATCATTAAGCTGTTCAGGTATGCCCCTTCTTACTTCCTGATATGTGCTTGCAAAGCTATAAAGTTTCCTCTCAGTACTGCTTTTTCTGTGTTCCATAGATTCTGATAGTTTGTATCTTCATTGTCATTTGTTTCCAGGAAAGTTTTGATTTCCTCTTTGATTTCATCTCGGACTCACTGTTTGTTACAGTAGCGGGCTGTTTCCTCACACCTATATTCATTGCAGCACTATTTACAATAGCCAGACCCTGGAAACAATCAACATGCCCTTCAACCAATGGATGGCTAAAGAAACTGTGGTACATATACACAATGGAATATTATGCAGCCATCGGGAGAGATGAAGTCATGAAATTTTCCTCTACATCGATGTACATGGAATCTATTATGCTGAGTGAAATAAGTCAGAGGGAGAGAGATAGATGCAGAATAGTCTCACTCATCTATGGGTTTTAAGAAAAATAAAAGACATTAAAATAAAAGGTAATAATTTTCAGAGATAAAAGAGAGGAGGGCTGGAAGTTCCAGCTCGCTACATGAAGCTCACCACAAAGAGTGATGAGTGCAGTTAGAGAAATAACTACATTGAGAAGTATTATAACAATGTGAATGAATGAGGGAAGTAGAAAGTCTATCTAGAGTACAGGCAAGGGTGGGGTGAGGAGGAGGGAGTTTTCGGACATTGATGATAGGAATGTCGCACTGCTGAAGGGGAGGTGTTCTTTACATGACTGAAACCCAACCACAATCATGTTTGAAATCAAGGTGTTTAAATAAAGATATTAAGAAAAAAAGAATGGGAAATGTTATTAAGTTAACCAATAAAAAATGCACATAAGGCAAAAAATTAAAAAGAAATAGTGCCCTTGGAAAGGCTGGTAAATTTTTATGCCCCAATGACCTTAGTTGTAAAAGGGGTAGGGGTCGGAGGTTGACAATTATGCCTGCTTCATTTGGTATTTGTAAGAAAGAGCTGACTTCAGCCAGAGAATAGTAGAATGTGGCATATTCCCTAGTGCAAGGGATGTGCTCCAACCAGCCTGGATGTTTTTACGGCACTGTTTTTGCTCTCCTTGATTCCCAGGATGAAGAGCTATGGTTTCACCCCTGCCTCTGCCCTTCCTCTTTAGCAATCTGGCACCAGTGTAAACCCAGTCTTTTCCCAGAATGCCTGAGACTCATTGACCATTCAGAAAGACAGGAGGCTTGATAAGCTGGGACAGCCTCTAGGGTTGTCTGGCAATTCCAGTCTCTGCTTCTGTCCCTTGGGATGTCTATTTGCCTCTCTTGTTCTTGTTCTTCCTTTTTTTTTTTTTTTTTTTTTTTTTTTTTTTTTTTTTTTTTTTTTTTTTTTTTTTGAGGGGGCCACACGCAGCCACACTCAGGGGTTACTCCTGGCTCTGCACTCAAAAATCGCTCCTGGCAGATTTGGGGGACTATATGGGAAGCTGGAGGTCAAACCTAGGTCTGTCCTGGGTCAGCCGCATGCAAGGCAAACACCCTACTGCTGTGTTATCACTCCGGTTCCCTCTTGTTTTTTTTGTTTGTTTTGTTTTGTTTTTGGGCCACACCCAGTGACACTCAGGGTGTGCTCAGGGGTTACTCCTGGCTATGCACTCAGAAGTCGCTCCTGGCTTGGAGGACCATATGGGAAACCGGGGGATCCAACCACAGTCCGTCCTAGGCTATCACAGGCAAGGCAGGCACCTTACCTCCAGCACCACCGCCCGGCCCCTCCCTCTTGTTCTTATTCTTGTTCTCCTCCTCTTCTTCCACTTCCTCTTCCGTTCTCCTTCCTCCTCTTTTCTTCTTTCTCTTCTTTCTCCTTCCTCCTCCTCCTCCTCTTCCTCCTCCTCCTCCTCCAAGAATTATATCTGATGTTTCTTGGGGGACCAGAAGTTCCCAGCCAATTGTTTTCCTTCATTCCTTCCTCCCTCCCTCCTTTGCTCCCTTTCTTTCTTCCTTTCTTCATCCTTCCATTCACTCTCTCTTTTTATTATTTTTTGGCCAGGGGCCAGCTCCAGATAAACAGGCTTGAAGTAGGGACACCATGAGGATTAAGGAAACAAGACAGACTTATAAGAAAAAAAACACACATGAGGCCGAAGAGATAGCATGGAGGTACAGCATTTGCCTTGCTTGTAGAAGGCCGGTGGTTTGAATCCTGGCATCCCATATGGTCCCCTGAGCCTGCCAGGAGCGATTTCTGAGCTAGGAGTAACCCTTGAGCACTGCTAGATGTGACCCAAAACCCAAAAACAAAAAATAACTGACAAAAAACCAAGCAAACAAACAAAAACCACACACACACACACACACACACACACACACACACAAGGTCAGGGGACTCACAACCAGTGGACTGAGTGCCCTGTGTCCTTTATGTACTTTAATGTACAGTATATATTGCTTAAAATCAGTAATGCAAGAAGGAGGGAAAACATAACAGACTTTTGTCTCTCTATTCTAATCTAACCTAGCTAGGCTTTTACATATCAAAGGGGCCTCAGCAGCTAATGCAAAAATGTCTAAATTGTCTTCTTCTGGGAGAGGTGGCAGATCAAAGAGTAAATATAGGACCCCCACCAGAAGGGCACTACTTAAGGTTGCTGATATTCAGGTAATTAGTAATTAAGAGTCCCTAAACCACCTTTCAGTCACTCTCCTTAGACTATCATCTTTCTAGCTAATTATGTCCTTGTTGCATGTATATTCAATACTTTTTTCCATCCTACCTACCTACCTACCCACCTATTTTTTTTGTTTGTTTGTTTTTGGGTCACACCCATCAGTACTCAGGGGTTCCTCCTGGCTCTACGCTCAGAAATCACTCCTGGCAGGCTCGGGGGGACCATATGGGATGCCGGGATTCGAACCACTGTCCTTTTGCATGCAAACCAAATGCTCTACCTCCATACTATCTCTTTGGTCCCCTTACCTACTTTTTATTCTTCTTTCCATCCACTTTTCCTTCCATCACCCATCCTTCCTTTCTTTCTTCCATATTTTTATCTGCCCCTCAATCTATCCATCCATTCAATTTTCCATCTGAAGATTCAAAGATTCAAGATGTTTTGGTCTTCTCACCTTTTAACGTGGGTATTTGCTTCTAAACCTTTTGATATAAACATCATAGAAAAGAAAGTGTGGCTCTGCATACATTTGGGTTCAAGTTTTATCTTCCAGGGATTAGCTCAATTTCATTTTCCTCACTGTAACATGAAACTGGTACTTCCAAGTCCAGATAATTGTGAGCATTTAAAGGGGTTGTGTTTATAACCCTTGGTGGACCACTTAAGACATAGTAAAACTCAAAAGTACATACTCAATGCTGAAAGCTCTTGGAGTGCTGAGTGCTTGGGAGTGAACATATGGCCCTGGATCTTAGGGCTCTTGGGGAAGGAAAATTCTGATTCCCTTGCAAAAAAAAATCAAGGCCTGGCCCTTCCTTGGCCTGACCTAATTCTGGTCTGGCCTAAGCTGGCGTCTTCCTTTTCCCTTCATTGTCTTGGAGACCTCCAGTGAATTTGGCCAAGTCCATTTCCTTAGGAACAACACACGTTCCACCAGCTGCACACGTGCACTCACCCCTTTCTCCTTCCCTGCAGCCCCAACACCTGCTCTGACACACTTTCCTGAGTGCGTTGCTTGAGCTTCCTTCCTTGCCTGCCCCTGTAACTTGCTTCCTGCTTCCCAGCCCCCAGTAGATGACAACACCCTTGGCTGTTACCTGCTGAGACAAGACACCATTGACCTCCTCTCTGTGGCTCTCTTTCCTTACTCTATTTTTATCACTATCAAACATTAGCTGACACATTTCTCAGGCTCTGGATAGCCTGGGCTCACTTCAGTAGGATCTAAGATCTATGGTTTTATTCATTGCTGTAGCCTCAGTCCTAGATTTGTGTTACAAAGACTTGTTAGAGGAGTGAAGTGGTGAGAAATTGAGTCCATTTCTGAAATTCTCCCTGAAATTCTCTCTACTCACATAACTCATTACCCCTCCTAAGTCTTTGACTTTTGCTGCCAGGGCAAAGTGGGAATCCTGCAGGGGAATGTGCTAGACTTTAACTCATTCCCATGAGAAGTGGGGAGAGGCCATGTATGAATCACATGTGAATCCCAAGAGAGGGAAGGGGAGGGAATGGATACAGGGAACTTGAGAGGATGGACTGGGCAGTCACAAGAATCTGCCTTCTTTCTGCTGCAGATTCTATTGCTTTCCAGAAGTTACTTGACTCTCAGGGTCTTGGAGTCCTCTGGACAGTGGAACTAATGGGGTCTGCCTTATAGGGATGGAATCTACCCATTATTGGAACCTGTGCTCTGGGCACACTGGCAGATATCCCAAGCATAAAACTTACCTCTGCATGCCTTGAACTAGTCATATGAGCTTGAACAAACACCACAACTTTTGGGGATCTTGTTTTCCCCTGTATGAGACATGAACTTGTCTGACTTAAAGCATGTGGGACGGTGGGATTTTTAACCTCATATAAGTCATTTGATGTATATTATAAGTCCAGGGAAATGGGCAACTCTTAAATGTAGAGCAAGGAGAGTTCTAAATGTATTATGCATTCTGTATCCTTTTAATCCATGCCCCATGCCCCACTCAAAGCAAAGACATTTCCTTCACCTCAGTTGAGTTCTCAGGTCCCTTCCCAGGCAATTGTTAAATTTCTTTTGCCCCGAGATGCAACTATTCTCATATTGGTTTCCAGGAAGCTCAGCTTCACAGGCTCATGTAAGATGTTGTCTGGGTTTTAGTTCTTTGCTCAGCACAGATAGTTGGGTGGTTTACTCCAGAGACCAATAGGAAAGGGCATGAGGTTGAACGGGTTCACTTTTCTCTTGGATGCTGAGCAGAACAATGACTGGTTGATAAGATGTTTAACTTTACAACATGCAATGAAAGTCCTTTGACAGGGCTTGAAGCTTCTCTTCTTGCCCATGATTGTCTTTGTCTTGGTACCTTTATGTACACTCTTTTTATGTTTGTTTTTGTTTTGTTTTGTCCACACCTAATGATGCTCACTCAGGGACAACTCCTGGAGAGGCTAGGAGGAACATATGGGATGCATATTAAAAAAGCTCAATTTGACCATGTGAAAAGCAAATTGTCCTCTGTGCTATAGCTTTGGACCCTCAACATACTCTTTTGAGAAAAATGTATGTGTTCTACACATTACTGAGGTTAGTCTTCTAGAATTTTCCTGAGATTTTGTTAATTCATGCCAACAAAAATTCTGTCTTATTTTTCCTACTTAGCCCTCAGTTCTGTTGATGTTTGCATCTTATATTTCAAAGTTAGTGAGATTTATATTTAGGGTTATAGTGCCTTTTAAAAAATTTGCTGACCAGAGAGGGGGTAAGTCACTTGCCTTGCATATTTCTGACTTTGATTAAAATCTGTGGTTTTATATATGGTCCCCTGAGTACCAGTGTATGATCAGTCTTGAGCACAGGGTTTGGAGTAGTTTTTGAGCACCGCTGATTGTGTCCTCAAAGCTCCTCAAAATAACATGCCTTCTGATCATTATTAACTATCCTGCTAATATTTCCTGTCTCACTTTATCTTTATCTGGTCTTAATGGACTTGGGAGTTTGCTTGGGTTCTTTTCCAGTCTCTTGCTTCTAAATTATTAATCTTTCTATTTCAGATTAGTTTCCTATAGACAGAATACCATGAGTCTTGCTTTTTTTTTTTCCCCTTTGGGCCATATCCGACTACACTCAGAGATTACTCCTGGCTCTGCACTCAGGAATTACTCCTGGCCATGTTTAGCAGACCATAATGGGGTGCCAGGAATCAAATCAAGGTATGCTGTGTACAAGCAAGTGCTTTCCCTGCTGTGCTATCGCTATCGCACTTGCTTCCTTTGAAACAACTCGTGTTACTATTATGAATTTAGTATTTTGTTTTTCTTTGGTGGCCATCTTTAAGCACAGGCTTTTTATTTATTCTTCTGGGCACTTATTAGGGATGAAAAGCTGCATTCCTCATGGTCATATTCAACCTTGAGTTAACAGTACACACTTTGATAGAGAGCAACAGCTAGGAAACTCTTTCCTTTTACCCTCGCCTCTTACCACCTCTGAGCTCTTGTCAAGTATGTCATGTCTGAATCTGACCTCGACACAGCAAAGTAGTGATTATTTTCTCTCATCACAGTTTTGTAACAGTTTTATGAAGGGTTACTTTATTATATGCAGTAAAATCCAGCCACTTTCAGAATGTGGTTTGATGACTTTTAGTCTGTTGACAATGTCATATAAACAGGACAATGTTAAAAATATTTCTATCATTCCCCCTAAATTCCTTTATGCATGTCTCAGTCCTTTATCATTATCCTCTTCAGCCTTGGGCACTTGCTTTATGAAGGCAACTTAGTACTTTGATATGCTTTAGTGTCTATACTTTTGTTTCTCCAGAACATTCCATATTCATGCAATCATGTAAGAATGTAGTGTTATGGCACCTGGTGTCTTCTACTCTGATATTGTTAAAATTTGTTTTGTGTATTTTTGGGAGGGGGCTCCTATGTAATTCACAGCTCAGTGGGCTCAGGGCTGATCTACTGGGGCCACCTTAGTGGTGCTCAGGGGAACCCCATGGTACCAGGAATCAGATACAGGGAACCCTGATTTGTTCCAACCCTTTTTCTAGCTATCACCTAATGTTTTTACCTAATGAGTATTAGTTTGTATCACATGTTCCTTTGGGTTGCTAAAAGACATTTCATTGTGTAGACAGATCTGGTACCTATTATATTCACTAGCCAGCTAATGAGCATGAGGATTGTCCTCTTTTTTGGGGACAGCCTCAAGAGTTCTGCTGACTATTTCTGTCAAAACAGCAGCTCCTCCTTGACTGTAGTGATGTATCTTGGTTCCTGCCAAATGTCTCCACCACTGGTCATGTCTC
The DNA here is from genome assembly GCA_004027635.1 of Crocidura indochinensis. Lineage (NCBI taxonomy): Eukaryota > Metazoa > Chordata > Mammalia > Eulipotyphla > Soricidae > Crocidura > Crocidura indochinensis. The sequence goes on from PVKC010023832.1 coordinate 15,257, forward strand.
CTGTCTGTGGACAGAGTCTTTGTCAGGTGCAGCCACTGCTAGGGCCCTGCTCTCCACTCAGACTCACCACTCTGGGAAAATTGGTTAATTTAAGGCAGTGGTCCTCAAACTATGGGCCCGAGGGCCACATACTGTATTTGTTCCCATTTTGTTTCTTCACTTCAAAATAAGATATACGCAGTGTGCATAGGAATTTGTTCGTAGTTTTTGTTTTTACTATAATCCAGCCTCCAACGATCTGAGGGACAGTGAACTGGCCCCCTGTTTAAAAAGTTTGAGGACCCCTGATTTAAGGAATCTTTGACCACAGAGCTCTTTTCCTCACACCATAAAAAGTTATGATTTGTGGGCCAGAGGCAGTACAGTGGGTAGGACTTGCATGTGGCCAACTCGGGTTTGATCCCCAGTAACTCACACCTGAGCCCACCAGGAATGCTTCCTGAGGACAGAGCCAGGAGTGGCCAAAACAAACAAAAAGTTGGGGCCTGGGAGATAGCATGGAGGTAAGGCGTTTGCCTTTCATGCAAAAGGTCATCGTTTCGAATCCCGGTGCCCCATATGGTCCCCCGTGCTTGCCAGGAGCAATTTCTGAGCACGGAGCCAGGAGTAACCAACCTCTGAGCACTGCCAGGTGTGACCCAAAAAAAAAAAAAAAGAAAAATAAACAAAAAGTTGTGTTTTTCATTTTTCCTGGAGTTTTTTGTTGCTTTTGTTAACACAGAAACTGGAAACTTAACTCTATCTTCATATCATATTTCACCAAGTACTAATCACCATTCTAAGGCTGCTTTTTGTTGTTGTTATGTGTTTTTGTTTTGGGGCCATACCTGGCAATGCTCAGGGCTTACTCCTGACTTTACATTCAGGAATCAGTCCTAGTGGGCTCAGGGGACCATATGGGATGCTGGGATATGACTCCGGCTCCCAGACTCTGGTGTCTTTTTTTTTTTTAAATCTTTATTTAAGCATCATGATTGCAAGCATGATTGTAGTTGGTTTTCAGTCATAAACAGAATAACCCTCTTCACCAGTGCAAAATTGCCACCACTAATGCCTCCCTCCTTCCCAACCCTAGCCTATATTTGAGACAGGAATTCTACTTCTCTTACTTATTAAGATTGTCATGATAGTTGTTAGCGTAGTTATTTCCCTAACTGCACCACTACTTTGTGGTGAGCTTCATATTGTGAGTCAGTCCTTCTGGCCGTCATCTCTATTGTCTCTAAGGATTATTACAATAATTAGGCCCTAATTTTTTCCTTAAAACCCATAGATGAGAGAGACTATTCTGCATCTATCTCTCTCCCTCTGACTTATTTCACTCAGCATAATAGATTCCATATACAAACACGTATGGGAAAATTTCATGGCTTCATCTCTCCAGATAGCTATATATGTACCAGTTTCTTTAGCCATTTGTCTGTTGAAGGGCATTTGAATTGTTTCCAGTCTGACTATTGTAAATCGTGCTGTAATGAATATAGGTGTGAGAAAGGGATTTTTGAATTGAATTTTTGTGTTCCTATGGTATAACCCTCAGAGTGGTATAGCTGGATCATATGGGAGCTCAATTTCCAGTTTTTTGAGGAATCTCCATATTGTTTTCCATAAAGGCTGGCCACCAGCAGTGAATGAGAGTTTCTTTCTCTCTACATCTCTGCCAGCACTGATTGTTCTTGTTCTTTATGATGTGTGCAAGCCTCTGCGGTGTGCCATAATACCTCATTGTTATTTTGATTTGCATCTCCCTAATGATCAGTGATGTGGAACATTTTTTAATGTGTCTTTTGGCCATCTTTCTTTCTTTCTTTCTTTCTTTCTTTCTTTCTTTCTTTCTTTCTTTCTTTCTTTCTTTCTTTCTTTCTTTCTT
>PVKC010023833.1:0-17114 GCA_004027635.1 Crocidura indochinensis
GGGACCATATGGGGAACCAGGGGATCGAACCGCGGTCCGTCCTAGGTTAGCCCAGGCACCTTACCTCCAGAGCCACCGCCCAGCCCCGAGTCTATTATTCTTGATCTTGCTACTCAGTGCAATAGTTATGAGTTTTGTGTGACTGTTAAACACTAGAAATGCTGCTAAAATCACATGTTGAGATCCTAATATTTTGATCATATTAAGTTCAATAGATTTCACCCTATAAATAGAATATTACTAAAAGTTAATTCCACTTCCTCTGCGGTATAGCTACTAAGAAAATGTCACTTGGGGGGTATTCTTCCTGTCTCTGTGTGCTCAGTAGTGACCTTTGGTTCAGGGGAACATATGTGGCTTCAAGCAAGGCAAGTGCCTTACCTCCTGTACTATATCTCCAGTTCTATTAGCCAAATTTTAACTACATGTAGGGCCACCTTATTTTTTTATTGAAAACTCCTATTGTGAACCAATTAACCCAATCTTTGGAAAAGAATCTGAGTCATCATGTCATGCAAAATGAACATCCATTTTACCTTGTACGTGATACTGGAATTCTTGTTTCAGGCTTTGCATATGATGTTTCCTCTTCCTGGGACATTTTCTCCAGCCCAGCTTGTCACCTGGTCTTTCCCATCAGCCAACTCACCCATACTTACATAGATCTTTTCAATGGAGTTTCGTTCTTACTCATACTAGCTTCAACACCCTGCAAGGCACCTTTCGAGATACTATTCTCTTCATTGACCTTCTTATCCTATTCAACTCCAGAGAAGGAGGACCGCAAAATCTAAGGTCAAATTCCAGCATCTACCTAAATTGAAGGCACAGAGCTCTCAAAGTCACAGGCACTAAATGAAATATGAAAATAGGAAGAAAAGGGGCCGGAGAGGTGGTGCTAGAGGTAAGGTGTCTGTCTTGCAATTGCTAGTCAAGGAATGAAAGCAGTTCAATCCCCCAGAGTCCCATATGGTCCCCCCAAGTCAGGGGCAATTTCTGAGCGTTTAGCCAGGAGTAACCCCTGAGCATCAAATGGGTGTGGCCTGAAAAAAAAAAAGAAAAAGAAAAGAAAATAGGAAGAAAAGCTACTGAGGGCAAAAAAAAACTATGAAACCATTGAGAAAATGTTCCAGAAAAGAGTCAAGGAGGCCAGATGGGAAGGGCCAACTCTCCACTGTAAGCCTGTCCCAGTTCTGACTTAGGGTGATGCTCATCACTTCTCCCTTCCTCTCCCTCCCCACTTCTCCTCTTTCCTCCACCTGCACCCTGTTGGACTCTCAGATGAACAAATGCATGGCTTAAGTCCAGTCACTTGCCAGGTGTGTGGGTTTGGGGGAAGTCACCCTACTTTCATGGGCCCCGTGTCATCATCAAAGATGCAGAGTGACAGAGGACTCTTGAACATTCCATCTCCAAAATTCTAATTTGGATAGAGCATAAGAGGACTGCCCATTAAACCTCAATCTGGGGAATGGAAATAAAAACCAAGCCTGGCAATCCTCAAAAGGGAACATTATGCTTTCTTAAGCAACTTTATAAATTTTATAAATTATAATGACAGAGGGGTTGCACTGACATTTTCGGTTTGAATGCATGATGATTGTGTTGCTCTGTTTTTCTATTTCTCCTTTTCTGATTGCTTATCTAAAATGCAGGTTAGGCCATGCATGCATAATAAGTATTTGTGCTTTTTTGAAGGAAACGATAATGATATATAAATGTCTTCATTATGAGCCTTTACTATTGCCCACAATGTTCATTTTACTCAATAAAATTACTTCCTCAATAGGCTCTGCCAACACATTTACTCTGTAAACTTACAGATAATTAACCTATAGACATTTTCTCTTCTACCATATTCAAGCATTGATTTAAGAAGGTCACTGGGGTAGGGAATGAAGAAAAGAGCAAAAAAAATATTTTGTGGGGAATGTGATGAAATTGTTTTAGGGTCAAAAAAATAATTGTATTGCAAAACTATACTTAGAAACATTAGCTGGCTAGACTTTAAAACTTGCAGTTATTTCCAAATGCCAATGCTGATCTAAGAAAGACTTCGGAGATTAATATATGTGTGGGTCACTAAAACAGAAGATTAAACTAAATCCCCAAATTATAGGCTATGAAAAATATATCCTTATGCTCTGCACACATGAGACCTTGGATTTATTTTGAAGCACAATAAATAAATAAAACAGGAGCCTGAGATATTTCAGTGGCAGAGCACCTGCCCTGCAAGAGTGACTCTGAGTTTCATCTCCTAAACTCCTCTGTATTGCAGACAGAAAACCCATCAGTGTTGGACAGTGGAAACCCCCCCACCGCCCCGCAGCAAGCACTACAACACAACTAAATTAGTAAGCACTGCAGTCAAGTGAGCAATCCTCAATGTACCACAACCAAAACCACCCATCAAAATACACTGTAATAAAGTACCAGAACTGGAACGTTTTGCAATATAGCCAGTGTGCGAGATTCTGGGTTCAGTACCTCATACTGCAAGACAAAAAAGAGAGAGAGAGAGAGAGAGAGAGAGAGAGAGAGAGAGAGAGAGAGAGAAGGATGGATTTATGTTGCCTGTATGTAGAAAAAAAAAAGCATTCAAATGGTAAGTGAACGGCATGATGCAGTGGTCACCCAATGAACACAGCAGTGTTATGAGTAAAGAAAAATTTACTTTCCCCACCCCCCACACACACACTAAAGTCCTCCCCCTAACTCCTTCCACATTCTTCTCCTTCCAAAGTAACTTTCTGAATGAGAAAAGCACTGAAGAATGGTGGAATGAGATGAATTAAGAAAGACAGAAGCAAAAAAAAATTTTTTTTAATTAAAAAAAGAAAGACAGAAGCAGGCAGGTTAACTGGGGCATGGGGCAGGGATGGGTGACAGGGTCCTTTAGAGACGGAACCTCACTTGTAAACCTGGCTTCTCACTCATAGATTTCCTATTCGTGTATCCCCACCCTTTATTTCCAATGCTTAATGTATTTTTGTTGTTGTTGTTGTTGTTGTTGTTGTTGATGTTGTTAAGGCACCATGATTTACAAAGTTGTTCACAAAAGGGTTTCGGGATACAAAGTTAACTAACTGGAACTTCCAGGGTTCCTATTAAATACTAACTTCTTTCACTCAGTCCTAAATTCCTGGGTGATGATTTGAGACATTCACCTCTTGCTGGTCCTTCATGGACACGTGGGTAATTTTTCATTTGGGATGATCAATATCAGAGATTCCTCACCTGTCTTTTTCTCAGACCTTGAGTGATATTCTCAGATCTTTTGCCAAATTATTCTGAAGACCAATTATTTTGCAGAGAAAGCTGCAGATTAAGGAACCAGAATAGTGATTCTGGAGTGCTGATAGGCCCAGCTTCTTCCTTGGGGCATCTTTAAGCCTCTCTCCCCAGACCTCCTCACCTTACCAAAACAGTTGTGGGACTTGAGGTCTTGCATTTCTCATACGATTCCTGAACTGGCTGTAGTTATGATTGGAACTGGACAAACTGAGCATTCCATGACCACACTCTGAGAACCATAGAACTCAAATATTGCTTTTGACCCTGACCACGGGGGCCCAACTATTTATGAAAGTGCAGCCTGCAGCAACCTTAATTGTCCACTCAGCTCCAAATCTCTGCAACACCATCATGCCTTCAGACAGAACTCGAATTCCACCCTCAATGGGAGAATAAAATCTTTTTGCAAGAAACAGAGATTTTTCATATTCCCATAGGTGATTTGGTTTCTAGGAGCGACCAGTATGCAAGTTGAAGGAATTATATCTGGAATCAATCCTTCAGACAGGCTGAGACTTGCTGTGCTTGAGCAAATAAATCCTCTGGGTAGATTTTGGAAATAAAATGTGAGACCAGGAGAGGGAGATGACTCATTGATTTAAGCATCTGCTTTATAAGCATGAGACACTAAATTCAATCTCTGGTCCTCCTTCATGAGCTGAAATTGTCAGTGGTTTGAGACTGGTGGGTCTGCTTTCGGAGATCCTGGACACCTCAAGTGATTTTAGCTGCATTGCAGGAAGATGTTTCCATAAGCACAGCAACTCAAAAGATGGCGTGAGCACTGTGAGGAAGAGCACCACCCCAGCAAGCACATGTGTGTGAGCATTCTAAAATGGTGAGCAGTGTGGCTGGGTACGTACATACCACAACCTGATGTGTGACACTTAGTGAGCATCACCAGAACCAAACCTGTGGTGACAATATTATCAACTGAGGACAAGGAAAGGAAGGCTATTTAGTTCCTGAGTCAAAGGTCAAAAGGCCTGCATTTCTTTTCTCTTTTCTTTTTTCTTTTTGTGGAGATGGCCCACACACTCTGCACTCAGGAATTCCTCTTGGTGGTACTTGGGGAACCATGTGGGATGCCAGAAAGTAAACCTGGGTCAGCCACAGAAAGGCAAGCCCAATTTCCACTGTACTAGAGCTTTGACCCCTGCTGCTTTTCCACAGATCACACTAAGTACTGAGACTGTGTGGATGGCTCACCTTCAACCCCACCACAGACACTGCAGAGAGGGGTGGTCATCTGAGGGCAGTTTCCAAGGCCCTGCAGCACTTTCATAGTCCTCTGTGCTTAGATGTTGCTATTTCTCCCTTTTTCCTTTATCTATATCTCTTCTCCAATGGTCCCCCACACTGGTCTTTTCTGCCTTTGTGCCTCCAAATTGGTCTTTGCATCAGTTAACTCTTGCTTCCCTCAACTCTCATCTCAGCTCACTGCCTTCCTTCCACTTCCGTGCCCCATCTGCATAGTGTTTCTGCAGCTGACACTCAAATTCCCCAACAGAGAAGCCCTGATTAGAACAAATTAGCATCTTTCCTAGGTTCCCTCTGAGTAGGATATTTGGTTTCAAAGCCAGATCCTACTTGGAAGTCAGAGGTACCTATCATTGATCTCCTTAGTAGTAGCCTAAGAAACAGTCATGGGGCTGATGTGAGTGAGAATTCGCCCATCCAGTCTGCCTTCACTTCATTGACCTTCCAGAGGAGCATTAAAAAGTGCCAACACTAGGGGCTGGAGAAATAGCATGGAGGTAGGGCATTTGCCTTGCATGCAGAAGGGTGGTGGTTAGAATCCTGGCATCCCATATGGTTCCCTGAGCCTGCTAGGAGCGACTTCTGATTGTAAAGCCAGGAGTAACCCCTGAGAGCTGCCAGGTGTGACCCAAAGACCAAAAACAAAAAAAAAAAAGTGCCAACATTAGAGGTTGAATAATACAGCAGGTAGAGTGCTTGCCTCTCATGTAGCCGACCTGAGTTTGACCTCCAGCATCCCAAAAGGTCCCCTGAGATTGCCAGAATGATCCCTTAGTGCAGTCAAGAGTAAGCCTTGAGCAGGGTGTGACCAAAAAAAAATGCCAAAGCTAAAACCACTGAGACTCTACTAGACTAGGGCACAGGAAAATTGTGCCAGGAAATTTTAAAATTCTAGTCTGTGTGGTAAATCACAAGTTAGTTATGCTACATTCTTAATGTTGCTATAACAAAGTACTTAGAACAGAAATGGGGAGTGGGGCTATAATTCAATAGAATGATTGTAATGCTTTGCATGTGAAAGTCCCAGGTTTGATCCTGGCACTGTATGTAGTTCCCCAAGCTCCACCAGGTATGAACCAAAAATAAACCAAAGTTCTCGCTTCGGCAGCACATACACTAAAATTGGAACGATACAGAGAAGATTAGCATGGCCCCTGCGCAAGGATGACACGCAAATTCGTGAAGCGTTCCATATTTAAAACAAAATTAAATAAATCAAAAAAATGGCAATAATAGAAACATACTGTCTATCAATACTAAAAACCCAACGTTAGAAATCAAGGTGTGACAAGGCCATGAACTTTCTAAAGGCTTCGAGAGGATCCATCCCTCCTCATCATCCATTCCTTGAGAGTACAGAACTCCAATCTTTTTATACAACTCTCCAACCTCTCTGTGAATGTCTGTGTTAAATTTCCCTCTTCCAAATGACATCTATCAAAAAAATAAGAAAAAAAATAGGAAATAACCAGTGTTGGCAGGAATGTAGCAAAAAGGGAATCCTTATACTCTATCGATGGGAATATTTCCACTCTATGGAAAAAGATTCTGGGACTATCTCATAAAGCAAGAATAGAGCTTCCATATGATGCAGTAATTTTACTTCTCAGCATCTACCTCCAAATCGCAACATTTTTTTTTTTTTTGGTTTTTGGGTCACACCCGGCAGTACTCAGGGGTTACTCCTGGCTCCATGCTCAGAAATTGTTCCTGGCAGGCACAGGGGACCATATGGGGCACCGGGATTCGAACCGATGACCTTTTGCATGAAAGGCAAACGCCTTACCGCCATGCTATCTCCCGGGCCCCTCCAAATCGCAACATTAACTCAAAAAGAGATACACCTAAATTCACTACACCACTTAGTTTTTTGGTTTGTTTTATTTTGTTTGTTTGTTTTTTGGGCCACACCCATTTTGATGCTCAGGGGTTACTCCTGGCTAAGCGCTCAGAAATTGCCCCTGGCTTGGGGGGACCATATGGGACGCCGGGGATCGAACGGTGGTCTTTCCTTGGCTAGCGCTTGCAAGGCAGACACCTTACCTCTAGTGCCACCTCACCTACCCCCACTACAGCACTTAGAACAATAGGTAGAACATGAAAACAGCTCAAATGTCCAACAATAAATGAATGGATAAGGAAATTGTAGTATATATACATACAACTACATTTGCTTTACTTAAATGCTGTTGTTTACAAAGTTGTTCATAATATAATTGTTTCAGGCATTCAATATTTCAACACCAATCCAATGAAAGTTGTGGTATACACACACACACACACACACACACACACACACACACACACACCAGAATACTATAGTGCTATAAAAAAAGAATCTTGCATTTTTTAGCAATGTGGATAGGACTGGATGTATCATGTTTAGACAGAGGAAGAAGGTCAAATACAATATAATCTCATTCATCTATGGAATATAAAGCAACAAAACAGAATAGACAGTATTGAACAATAAAAAACGCTTGCCTTAGACTATAAAACCAATTACCAAGGAGTGATGCTGGTGATGAGTGGAGAAGATCAGGTTAAAAGTGACAGTGAGAGGGGCCGGGCGGTGGCGCTGGAGGTAAGGTGCCTGCCTAGCCTGCGCTAGCCTTGGATGGACCGCGGTTCAATCCCCCGTGCCCTATATGGTCCCCCAAGCCAGGAGCGACTTCTGAGCGCATAGCCAGGAATAACCCCTGAGCGTCACGGGGTGTGGCCCAAAAACAAAAAACAAAAACAAAAAGTGACAGTGAGAGAGGGTCATGGGCACTTTGATGGTGTTAGATGCAATAGTTTTGACACTACCATCATAAACTTGAATGCTATTAAAACTACTACCTAAACTGTAATTTGAAATAAGTTCACTCCTCCTCTAAGAATACCAGAGATACTGAGTGAGAACCCATTCTAATGACCTCTGCAAAGACCCTATTTCCAAACAAGGTCACATACCTCAGTAATGGGAATGGACTTCTTTTGGGGAACACCATGCAACCGGTAAGGATGATCCTTTCTAGAGAAAGCTTTCTAGTGGACTAAGATTTAAACAAACATAGTAAGTATTCTGCGAGGGACAACAAAGATCACTGTCACCTTGCATGACCTTCCCACATTCCCTTTCCTTCGCCTCAAACTAAAGCCAGTCATGAACCTTGTAGTCTCAGATGTCCCTCCCCGTTTTGAGAAAGCCACTCATTCCACCCCACACTGACCTCAACTCTCAGGAAAATAAACTCATTCCCTTTGAGTTCACATTTGGAAGGGGAGTTGCTTCCCTTCCTCCACGCTAGCATAACCTCAGACTGTTGACTAGATCCCAAAGGGGGAGTATTTGCTATCATATAATTAGTTAGTATCCCACATTTTGTAAGGAAATCACAACTCTTTAAAATACCAAAGGACACCAAGCCAACACCAAATTTTTTATGACCAGAGGAATCCACCAGATTGGTCTGGCTGATTCATAATTATAGGGTTTTACAGCTGTACAGGAATGGCCACCCCCTACTCATGTATAAGAACATAGGGGAAAAAGTAAGTTCTGACTATGTTGCTGGATTGCTTGTACGTTAGCATTAAAGAAATTTGTAAATTATCTGAGCAGGGTAAGAATGCTACAGGATTCCCCAAATACTGCAAATAATACTTCAAAGGTAAATACAATTGTTAACGCTTACTTTTGAAAGCCGTCAGTTATGTAAGTCATAGCCCAGAATGGATACCAAAAGACTAAGAGTGATTTTGGTTGAGAGTGATTTTGGTTGAGTGATTTTGGTCTGGTTTGGCCAGACCATAAGACAACCCACTTCCTATTGAAATCCCATTATTTTAGACAAAATCAAGTTTTTGTAGTGACATTAGCCAAATAGTCTACATGGTGTCTGATCACTAAGCAACCTGGTCTTGAATATGCTATTTTGGCCTTTTGGACGGTCTTGGAACACAGAGGTCACCTGAGTCCAGCAGCAGAGGTCAGCTGAAATCAGCCAGACCTGCACTCCTTCTCCAATCTAATTGCAAACCAGTGTGTGTGCTCCTAAGAATCACTCAGACAGGGCCTCTGTGTCTGCAACTTGAAAATAAGAACTGCAGCTTCCTTATGCTACTGTTTTGAGCATTAATTTGAACAACAAATTAAATGTTTATTAACACAGTCACTGAAACAGTGGTTGTAGGCATACTGTGTATAAGGCACTTGTCTAGCATGTGGCCAACTTAATTTTGATCCCCAACACCACATATGGTCCTTTAGCACCACCAGGAAAAATCCCTGAGCACAGAACCATGAGATCTGTGCTGCATCATCAAGGGTGGCCTCCAAAATAAAGAAACAAACAGAATAAAGTATGGTATATATACACCACGTTTAACTACTTGGTTATAAGAAAAAATGTAGTCATGCAATTTGCCATTACATGCATGGAACTAGAGGGTATCATGCTGTGTGAAGCCAATCAGGAGAAAAACAGATTAAAGAATGATTTCTCAGAGAAGGAAGTCAAGAAGGCAATCCCATTCACAATAGCACCACACAAAATCAAATATCTTGGAGTCAACTTGACCAAAGACGTGAAGGACCTATACAAAGAAAACTATAAAGCTCTGCAGCAAGAAATAAGAGAGAACACCCAGAAATGGAAACACATACCGTGCTCATGAATTGGCAAGATTAACATCATTAAAATGGCAATACTCCCCAAAGCATTGTACAGATTTAATGCGATCCCTCTAAAGATACCCATGACATTCTTCAAAGAAGTGGATCAAACACTTATGAAGTTCATCTGGAACAATAAGTACCCTCGAATAGCTAAAGCACACCTAGGTAAAAGGAAAATGGGAGGCATTACTTTCCCCAACTTTAAATTGTACTACAAAGCAATAGTTATCAAAACAGCATGGTATTGGAACAAAGACAGACTCTCAGATCAGTGGAACAGGCTTGAGTTCTCAGACAATACTCCCCAGACATACAATCATCTAATTTTAATAAAGGAGCTAGAAATTCTAAGTGGAGCAGGGAAAACCTCTTTAACAAGTGGTGCTGGCAGAACTGGTTAGCCACTTGCAAGAAAGCAAACATAGACCCACAGCTAACATCATGTACGAAGGTAAAATGGATTAAAGACCTTGATATCAGACTTGATACCATAAGGTATATAGAACAACATGTCGGTAAAACACTCCTTGACATTGAGACTAAAGGCATCTTCAAGGAGGAAAATGCACTTTCCAAACAAGTGGAAGCAGAGATCAACAGATGGGAATATATTAAGCTGAGAAGTTTCTGCACCTCAAAAGAAATAGTGTCCAGGATACAAGAGCCACCAACCAAGTGGGAGAAACTATTCACCCAATACCCATCAGATAAAGGACTAATATCCAAAATATACAGGGCACTGACAGATCTTTACAAGAAAAGAAACATCTAATCCCATCAAAAAATGGGGAGAGGAAATGAACAGACACTTTGATAAAAAAAGGAATACAAATGGCCAAAAGGCACATGAAAAAATGCTCCTCATCACTGATCATCAGGGAGATGCAAATCAAAACAATGATGAGATACCATCTCACACCACAGAGATTGGCACACATCACAAAGAATGAGAATAATCAGTGCTGGGGGGGATGTGGAGAGAAAGGAATTCTTATCCACTGCTGGTGGGAATGCCGTCTAGTACAACCTCTATGGAGAGCTATTTGGAGATTCCTCCAAAAACTGGAAATTGAGCTCCCATTTGACCCAGCTATTCCACTCCTAGGGATATACCCTAGGAACACGAGAATACAGTACAAAAATTCCTTCCTCACACCTATATTTATTGCAGCACTATTCACAATAGCCAGGCTCTGGAAACAACCAAGATGCCCTTCAACGGATGAATGGCTAAAGAAACTGTGGTACATATACACAATGGAATATTATGCAGCCGTCAGGAGGGATAAAGTCATAAAATTTCCTATACATGGATGTACATGGAATCTATTATGCTGAGTGAAGTAAGTCAGAAGGAGAGAGAAAGATGCAGAATTGTTTCACTCATCTATGGGTTTTGAGAAAAATAAAAGTCTTCTTTGCAACAATATTCAGAGACAATGAGAGGAGGGCTGGAACTTCCAGCTCACTTCATGAAGCTCACCACAAAGAGTGGTGAGTGCAGTTATGGAAATAACTACACTGATAACTACCATAATCATGGGAATGAATGAGGGACCTGGAAAGCCTGTCTAGAGTAAAGGTGGGGGTGAGGTGGGTGGGAGGGAGATTTGGGACAATGGTGGTGGGAAGTTACACTGGTGAAGGGGGGTGTTCTTTACATGACTGAAACCTAATCACAATCACATCTGTAATCAAGATGTTTAAGTTAATAAAAATAATCGTAAAAAAAAAAAAGAATGATTTCTCAGGGACTGATCAGTGTGAGAAGAGTGATTATCTCCAGCATCCTAAACTGTCCCCAAGCCTGCTAAAAGTAATTCCTGAGTGCAGAGCCAGTAGTAAACACTGAGTATCATGAGGTATGGCCCAAAAATAAAAACAACAACAAAAAGATATATCTCAAATGTGGACTATAAAGAAACATAATAAGAGAATAACAAATGGCCAAAGGAATTTTAAAGTTGGGCCACTTAATTGTGTTTACCAATGGGGTGGGGGTGTTGGGAGGGGACCTTGAGACATTGGTGGAGAGACACAGACATTCTGGTGGTGGGTTGGAGATGAAACACTGTGTGCTTGAAACTATCATTAACAATATTGAAATCATGATGCCTCATTTATTTATGAAAATAAATAAAGCATGGGGGCAGAGGGCCCAGGCATAGCTCACAAGCATGAATACAGTGAGACTGAGACTTTAATCCCCAGCAACAGCCCACAGACCCTAGCAGGATCCAGCGGCTCTGTTGTTCAGGGTACCCAACACCATAACTATGTACACCATGTCCATCTGTGTCCATGAAAGATGGAGAACAAACTAGCTAGGAGGATAGATACAGGTTTCAGTTGGTCACGAACATTTTTAAGGCAATTGCAGATTATGGAACTTAAGAGAAAATGAGAATGTCCAAAATATAAAGATAAAAGCCTAGAGCCGTTCGAGTGGAAAATAGATTAGCTACCAAGGACCAAGAATCAGCTTGATGCAGGTTTATCTTTAGCAATTTGACTGTAGAAGTCATGGGAGTAATAAGTATATTTGAAATGCTGAAGAGAAATAATTTTGAAGTAAATTGAAATGTGCAAGTGGTTCGATTCTTCAGCATTTATTTCTTTGCCCGTTCTCAATGATTTTCTTTCCTTGTCAAAGAAAGAAATCAGCAGCACACTATTATTTGTGTTTTAAAACCACATCCAAATGCTAAAATAGAATATGAAGGCTAATTTGGAGCTGAATTCTACCAGAGTGGATACAAATCCATTTATAAGTCCCTTCAGGTTGAAACGTTTGACTTTGCAGTGTTTAAGTGTGGAGTTCTTGTTGACTTTGCACTCAACAAAGTGCTGAATTTGATCTTCTGGGAGAATCTTCTGTAATTTCTGTCTCTGTTCAATTGAAATATGCAGATCCATGTAGAAGAATTGCCGTTCCTTTGGGCATTATGAGTTAGGAATTTCTAATTTCAGAAAAACTAAGAGGAAAAAAATGGTGGAAAATGGTGGGACAACTTTTCTCTCCTGGAGTTATGGTAAGAATATAAAAATATGTCACTAATATGAAACAATTCTTTTCATTTATATACTTTTGTGTCTTAGAATTATGTGCAGTGCCTTCTCCTTTGCCTAGAAATAATGATTTATACTTTTGAGAAGAATGTTCAGCAAATGATACATAAATGATGGAGATGAAAAGGTGCAGACTTAAACAAAGAAGTATTAAGTCCTTGATGTATCAGAAACTGAGACAGCTTATATTCTATTGCATTGGAATTTTATAAAGGTAACTTTAATTAGTCTCTCTGCTCCTATCTACTTGCCACAGTGGTTTTTGTTTGGGGGGGGTGCTTGGGTGTGTGCAATATACCTGGCAGTGCACAGAGATTATTTCTGGATCTGCACTCAGAAATCACTCCGGGAAGGTTTGAGAAACCAGATGGAAGGCTGGGAACCCAGGTCAGTGGTGTGGTGTTTAAATAAAGTAATAAAAAAAAGAATGGTGGAATTGAGATGGCAGGCTTCCCAAGACAGGCATCAACTACAGGAATGAGCCCAATTTGTTCATTCCTCCTTAATACTGTGCCTTTGAAAATGCCTCCTGCAGCTAGGGAAAAAATGACCCAAGTGGTGAGTAAGTAAATACTTGCCAATAATGGGGGTTGCCCTCTCCCTGCTTCTGGAATTCTAAGAGTACCCCATGAGTAAGGAAGAGGAAATGCAGTGAGAGATCGAATGGTTCAATCCTTTCTGTCACCCCATTCTGTATCTGGGAAACCAGCAGGCATCCGAGTGAAGCCTTTTGAGACCCACAAACCCACACCCGGCTCACAGCTGACCTCAGACCCATGAACAGGTCTAGCTGAAATCAGCCAAAACTGGCTCAGAGGAACGTAACTGCCCAGCAGACACACTAACACCTAAGAAATGATGACAGGAACTTGTTTTAAGCCATTGAGTTTTGGGGTAATTTCATCCATGCAAAGGCTAACTAGTAAACTTGGGAATTACTCTGACTCAATAGCTTTGGTTCAAGAGGACCAAAACATCAAATGTGGAAACACTTTACCCCACCCCAGAAAATACTCAGACTAAAAGTGTGTGAGCACCAGATGTGTGTGACCCTTGTCATTCAATGCAAAAACAATATCCACAGCAACCACAGCAAGGAAAGAAAGACCTGTGAAGCAGTTTAAAATGAACTGCCAGGAGCTAGAGAAATAGCACATGCCTCACATGTAACTAAGTATAGTTCCATCTCTGACACTCAGAGCATCTGTAGCCCCTAAGCATCCATGGGTGTAGCCCATGAGGCTCCAGAATCACCAATGTGAACTGGGACATCCCTAGCACCATGGAGCACCCCACTTCCCAGGGCTCTTGCATTGAACCAATAGCATATCTGGCTAAGAATTGCAGAATTCGGGGCCAGCGAGGTGACGCTAGAGGTAAGGTGTCTGCCTTGCAAGTGCTAGCCAAGGAAGGACCACGGTTGGATCCCCCGGCGTCCCATATGGTCCCCCCAAGCCAGGGGCAATTTCTGAGCTCTTAGTCAGGAGTAACCTCTGAGCATCAAACGGGTGTGGCCCGAAAAACCAAAAAAACAAAGAAACAAACAAACAAAATTGCAGAATGGTCTCCTTAACACCATCTGGTAGTCACCCCTGCTCTCCCCCCCACACTTATACACACAATAAAATCACTTTTAATAATTTTATTCAAAACTAGTTTTTACTAAAATCAAATTATTTGAAAGATCAAAATTCTTCCAACTATTTCAGTCCATGCAAAATTCCATTGAGTTGATAGTATTTGCAGATTTCTTTTTTTTTTTTTTTTGTCCATCCTAGGTTAGCTCAGGCACCTTATCTCCAGTGCCACTGCCCGGCCCCCATCTTGCGGATTTCTAACAAGAACATACTTATTTTCATATTAGCATAATTGCCGGCGTATAAGACGACTGGGTTTATAAGATGAAACACTTAACATTTCCACTCAAAATACAGAGTTTGCACTATGGGCAATCTATCTGACGTGTACATGGAGTATAAGATGACCCCCCACTGGAGGCATATTTTTCAGGGCCAAAAAATCGTCTTATACGCTGGCAAATACAGGTAGATAGATGTTCAGTTGAAAAACACATTGGAACATTCTAAAATTCCTCTGTTGGTTTTGATTTTCTTTTGTTGTTGTTGTTGTTTGTTTGGGTTTTTGTTTTTTGCTTTTTGTTTCTTTTTTGGTTTTTAGGTCACCCCCGGTAGCGCTCAGGGGTTACTCCTGGCTCTACGCTCAGAAATTGCTCCTGGCAGACTCGGGGGACCATATGGGATGCCAGGATTCAAACCATCGACCTTCTGCATGAAAGGCAACGCCTTGCCTCCATGCTATCTCTCCAGCCCAGCTCTGCTGCTTTTTTATATGAGCACTAGTTCAATATAAATGCTAAGCCCCAACATCAACGATCAGTCGGCTTAACCTTGAGGAGTAAGAAGAGTCCTAAGAAAATCCCACAAAGGAGGGCTCTGGTTGCTGCAAGCTGTAGTCATCTGGAGAACCCTTTAAGAATCAGGCCATGCTCCAGAGTGATTAAGTTAGAAAACTTATGAGTAGGTTCCAGATATCTTTTTACAGTGCCTTGGGAGATCCCAATGTACAGCCAACTCTGAGAGTCAAGTTCACCCACAGTTCCTGTTTGTAAGTGAGTCCACAGATGTAATCCATTCTGTGGCAGGGTGACTGAGAAGCAAAATTGCAGCACAGGACTCACTCACTAAGGCACAGTCCGCAGCACTCTCCACAAAGGTCTCAGATGACATGTTTCATTCATCTCCAATACCCTTCATTTTCTTGTTGAGGGAGTGTGCTGTGAAGTCAGTGATCAGATAGTCCAACTTTATGGTGGATCAATGCTTCTTACTTTTGGGGTTTGGGGCAGGGTGAGAGGGAAGGTTAAGCCACATGCAGTTAGTTAGTGCTAAGGATTACTTCTGACTCTAGGCTCAAGGTTCACTCCTGGTAATGTCCAGGAACCATAGGTGGTGCTGGGTATTTGAACTGGAGTCAACTTCATGTAACTCAAGTACTTTAACCTGTGACCAGCCCTCCAATTATTATTTTCTTGGAGGTGGGCCACACCTGCTGTGCTCAGGGCTTACTCCAGGATCAGTACTCAGGAATCATTCCTTGTGGGTTCAGGGGACAAGATGGGTGCCAGAAATTAAACCCAGATCGGCTGCATGTAAGACAAATAACCTTCCCACTGTCTCTCTCTCTCTAGCCCCTGGCCCTTCAATTATTCTTAATGACTTTTTTTCTCTCTTCACTGGTATCTCCTGAACTTGGGAACTTCTCCAAACATCCAAGATGATATCCAATGGTTTAAATAGAAAGTTAACTGATGTCAAAATTTCCCCCAATGGCCCACTCTGCTCAGTATCCCCTCCTCAGTCTCAATCTGGCTGGCAGAAGATTTTTAATCTCCTTTGAAGATGTTCTCACTCTTTTTTTTTTTCTAGTCTGAGCTCTTTGGCCTTCATATTCTAACAATGTAATAGCAGTTCCCAGGACTGTAAACTACGTGCATGAAAAGTTATTGCATTTGCACACTGAGTTTCCCCTACAGGGCTTGTGTTACTCGGGGATTTCAACTACATTTAACAACCTGGCTCCAATAAATTGCCAGCAGTCAGAGCTCTAACCTTCTCAAACAATCCAATGCATCATTGAACAGTTAAGCTGCCTATTCATGCCCATCGTATGTCTCTAACAAAACACAGATACCCCAATAAAAGGCATTTAGCAGAGATGGGGTGCTTCTGGGGCAGGGATAATTTAACCAACTATGCCCTAATTTCAAATATCACCCACTTCACCTAGAGTTGGAAATAGAATGCCCTGGAATCAAACCAAATCAAAGGTGTTTTTTGATAGAGAATAGACAACAAAATCAAAAACAGCAAACCTGGAAACAGGCCAATGTCTCAAAGACTAATGTAAGGTCAGTTAAAAATATATTGACCTCATTCTACAAAAGGTGGAGAAATGCATTGCCATTTACCAAAGGCAAATGGAATGACATTTATCTTGGTCTAAAGGGAGAGTGAGGAGGTGGAGTAAGAGCCCTCCATGGCTTTGGGGTCAAAAGGAACATGAAAATTGCATGTATCCAGAAGAGCAGAGAAGTGGAACAGGAGTGAACAATGACCACGCGGAAAACCAGATCTGTATGAGAAAAGGGGAATAGAGGAACCCTGACTCAGCCCAGCATGGGGAGAAGTAGCAGATTGGGAACACAGAAAATATCGATGATTTTCAAAATACAAATGGTTTCTTTGTGTTTAATATGGAAATAAGATTGACAATTACAGACTTCAGAAAACCATTAGCCAGGTTGGTGGGGTTTAACTGAGTTCAATAAGGGGACTTCTGATGCCTTTCTCAAAGGTAGGAGTGCAGGAAATACTTGAGTCTGTCTCCCTCATCCGTACATCCTCCTCTGCCTGACACAGTTTTGAACCGTTGAAGGGCCATCTACATTTGTCCAACAAAAATCTTTTCAAAGGAAAACCTCTCTTATTTTCATAAAAAAAATTTTTTTTAATTGGGGCCTGAATGGTGGCGCAAGCAGCAAGGCATTTGCCTTGCACTGGCTAACCTAGGAAGCCTGCAGTTCAAGTCCCCAACATCCCATATGGTCCCCCAAGCCAGGAGCGATTTCTGGGCGCATAGTCAGGAACACCGCCAGCTGTAACCCAAAAACTACCGTGTAGTTCAACCTTTATGGAAAGAGATATGGAGATTCCTCCAGAAACTGGAAATCGAGCTCCCATACGATCCAGCTATACCACTCTTAGGAATATACCCTAGGAACACAAAAATACAATACAAAAACCCC